>JAXIVJ010001502.1:5000-97500 GCA_036785665.1 Chirona hameri | reverse complement strand
GTTGTGGACTGGACTTGTTGGACTTGTTGGACATGTTGGACTTGTTGGACTCTTCGGACTCTTGCATCTCCAATTCCAACCACCCCCATCTCCGACACATAGCTATAGCTATTTAACGCACTTCTAATTTAAAGGGAAATAATGACCTTTTTCCACTAAAATGGAGTTAGCACTTGAAATCGCCAGACGAGATCAAAATATATTGTAAATTCATCACATTTTGCATGAAAACTTTCCTACCGAAAGATATTTCAAGTTAAAGTTGATAAGCGTTCCACACTTTTAACGACCGGTACTTGCACTATTTCTGACCTTTTGTCAAGTACTTTTGGTCCTCATCAAACTGCGGGCTTTTCCCGTATTGTTTTTTTTTACGCAATGGAGTGGAAAATATATTGTGCGTTCTGCTTGTTGTGATTATATGCCCGGCGATCTTCTAAAACTAACAGCGATTGGAAAAAGTGGCAATAAAATCGGAAGCTCATCGATGCACATCAACGCGGCATAGTTAGTGGTTGCGACCCTCAATTTTTGAAAATCGATTCATTTGTTTTCAACATTAGGAGTTGTGTATAGTTTGTCTGTGGCTGTATATAACACTATGCTTTATTTTATCATGAAAAATAATATTTTTTCCCAAAAAAACTAACGAACAATAACACAAAACTGGCAATTAAATCAGAAGCTCATCGATGCACATCGACGGCGACCTATTTAGCGTCGGCGATTTGTTTACAAAGTCATTGTCATGCTTCTCGGCGCACTTAACCATCTCGGCGCACTTGGCGAGTTGTTCCTGATTAGTATACCCAAGTCCCGTAGCAGGCTTTTTTAATGACGTCACTGGTGCCATCCTTGTGTAGCATTGCAAAATATATCTGATTTCGAGTTGAAAGCTAATTAAATACTTATTCAAGTCATTGTTTTTATGTTTGAATTTTCTTGTTAATCATTATTAAAGGTATTTTATCACTGTATTTCATAGTAGTTGACACTTCAGAAACTTGTGACGTAATAATATTGTATCCAATATGCATTTCCCTCACCTTTTGCTATTGTGGCGCAGTGCCGAGTGCTTTGCGAATACTAGCTTGCCTGGGGTTCAATTCATTCCGCTCTTATTTTATTCGAGTTGGTATAGTTTGCATGTTGTTGTTATTCATGACTTATATTGATAGTCAGTCATGCATCACGGATGCTTCACGGATTGCTTCACGGATCAGAGCGCTGCTCGAACGCACGCTAGTAGCGCTTTCGTTCTCCATGGCAACCAGGCGTGAGCCAATGAAAAGCCAGAACGTATTCCCTTTCTGGCTTTTGATTGGCCTGGTTGCCATGGAGAACGAAAGTGCTTCTAGCGGGTGTCCGAGCAGCGCTCAGTTTGATCGGAAATGTCACAGAGCCTCCACAAATGCCGCACTCGATGTTAACAATGGTAGGGAAGGACGGATTTGTCAATGACCTTCATGAAGTACACAAGGTACTTGTTTTTTTCAAACTTACAACTTTGAATTTGGGAATAATTTTATTTAATTCTTAAATTTAAATAAAATAATTTTAAAAACATAACGGTAGCCTAAGAAATTGTTGCTAACAAAATCAAAAGGTCATTATTTCCCTTTAACGAATTTCTCCGGAATGGAGGTTTCCTATGCATAAAGGCACTTGAATTACACACAGATTGTTGGCTGTGTTTTCCCAACTCGGAACTACAGACGCCGCTCAAATATGAATATTTATCGGGGATTCTCCGGGACGGAGGTTCCATGCTCACAAAGGCACGTGAATTCAACGGCGGACAGACACGAAAACCGTGCTGTGTTTCGAGTGCAAAACGGACACTACTCAAATAGATATTAGGGGAGGATGAGAGCATGGGCCCGGGAACAGGGGGGGGGGGGGGGGCAGCGGGGGCGCTTGCCCCCCAACATCTGGACCGGGGGGGGGGGGGGGGGGGGGGGGGGAGGGGGCGGCGCCCCCCAACTTTGGCGAGAAGTTTCCCTAAAAATGAGCTCTTTCAATTTTCTTCACAAAAAGTTATATAAAATATGAAAGCATCCTTATGTCACTTTAATTTTTATTTTTTATTTTATAGCATGTCATAAGTATTATTATTATATGGCTTTGCTTTTACAGCAGCATCGTATACCTTTCTTTTCATTCCTTTTCCTTTTTCCATTAAATGTTCTATGAGATATAATGGAAAACTTTGGTAGTAGTACATTTGGGGGCAGTTGTCTGCTTGGCGCGTCGTCGTTAAAATGACGCACTGATGCAGTGGCGGATCTACGGTTGGGAAAAATGAGCAATTGCCCCCCCCCCCAACCACCTGAAATCGGCGCAAAATTGGCACATTTCCTGCTATAGAAGAAAATCTAAGCAACTTTTACCATGGAAGGTTTGCTTTAACCCTCGCCCTACGGGGGTCTTAAAACGACCCCCTGATGTTTTTCTTGCATAACTTTTTAGACATACGGCGCATCTTGCTGGAATTTTCAGTAGCTAAGTATACAACAATTATACGTATGCTGTAAAAATTGCATTGAAATTGATTGAGAAATTTGGGAAACAATGATGTTTTGATGACGTCATGTTGTTGGAAAAACGATAAATGTTTGAACAATCGTAGAAAACAGAGTTTCAAAGCAAATTGCAAACTCAATTAAGCAAAGATATAAAATGTTATTTTCTTTAAAATGCCAATCTCGGATTTTCGAAGTTTTGGGTTTTTGTTCCCCAAAATGAACAAAAACTGTTTTTGTGTGAAAAATTACCACAAAATCAAAATTGTCAAAAATGTTAAAAAACGGAATACATGAGAGAGAACTGAGTATGGAAAATACTAAAACCAAATTTCAAAGAAATATCTCTATTGTTGACTGAGTGATGGCTCCCCAAGTGTAAGAAATTCATGTCGTCATTTTTTTAATAACTTTTTTGGACTTTTTTTACCAGGTACGAACAAATAATTACCTTTTCTGTATTTCTGAAACAAAACTGGTCTAGGAATATGCCTTTTTATTCACGTTTATCAATTTCTCATTTTGAGGTTTTCTGACAGAGCAAAATCGCTGTTCTGGACGTGGTCGATCGAGGTCATTCACTGGACCTGTAAGGTCACTCGTTGACCGGAAACCTAAAAATTGCACACAGTTAGCTTTCAAACATGACAGGCAACATGTTAGCTCTTACCGCGTTGCTCTATCTTGCTTGGTTTGGAAGTTAACAGGGAGTCTTTTTAGGACCCCCCGTAGGGCGAAGGAAAAAGTTCCCGTAGGGCGAGGTTTAAATCAGCTATCAATGCATAATAAGCAAGCTAAATCCGATGAGTTTTCAGAATTATGTGAGACTTTTTTGAATTTTACCCCCCCAAACTCCCGTCCTGGATCCGCTGCTGCACTGACGGCGATAAACATCTGCTGCATTTTGTTTATAAGTTTATCCCACGTCAACGTTACGGATGTGGTCAAACTGGCGTGCGGCCCTCTAGCTGTCCTCGCTGTCACTGCCGACGGGGCGGCAATTGCAAGCAAGATTTATCGTAAATGTCGTAGGTTACCGTGATACGGTGATGAAGCGGTCGGTGCAGCCCACACTGGTGGGATTCTTCAAGAAAAAAGCGTCAGGCGTCAGGTACGAGTATTTTATCAGACGACAGGCGGATTTACAACGGGAACGGGGGTGGCATGACCACCACTTTTTCATATTTTTTTATTTTTATGTTAACCCGCGTCGTGCCGCGTCGTGCCATTTAGACGCCCCCTCCCCTAAGGGTGTTTAACCCCCCCCCCCCACCCCCTCAAGTTTTTCGAGGATAGCGAAAAAACGTCGGCGCGCCGTTTTTGCCGTTTCAAAAACGGCGCACGGCGCACAGCGCCACCGTTTCAAAAACGACACACGGCGCACAGCGCCGCCGTTTAAAAAAAAAACGGCGCACGGCGCACAGCGCCACCATTTCAGCCGCTGTTTTTGGCACACCTGTTCGGGCATCAATTATCCACATTGTGTGCAATTCTTGACCACGGGTCATCTCAGGTCAGGTCATGTGACCACACCTCCAAATAAGTTTGCGGTCGTACCACAGCCACAGTTTTTGGCCGATCGGTTTCAAACTTACAGGATTTCATAAGGTCATAGGACCTACAATTCGGATATCTAAGATTTTGAATATCGGTGACCTAAGGCCGCCGGTCGGGTCAATTTCGTGACCTCCCATTATAAGTCAATGGGGAAATATTACAATTTTCCTATTCCGAGGATACGCATATCAGTCCAATTCCTTCTGGATCATGTTATCATATGCTATTGATGATCCAGGTTCAATTTTTCTTCAGTGACCCCTACAGGGTTAGCCGAGGTCAGCTGAGGTCACCAACACTTTTTTGTGTCAATAACTTTCGATAGAATGAATACAATGAAGTGAAACCGGCATAAATGTGTTTGTCTCGTCGCGACACGTTTCCCAATATGCAACATGACCTACTTGGGTCGCCAATTGACCTTGACCTGAGGTCAAAGTTCTAAGTTGACCTAAACTGGTCCAAATGAAAGTGATTCAAAACGCTTTGACGAGACGAACATGATGTCATCAAAATTATTGCCGTATCTTTATTACACTGAGAGCAAAAGTTACTAGGGGTGGTTAGTTTTGGGCTAGTGTCAAAAATTACGAGGCCTGTACTAACCACCCCTAGTAAAACGTACTAGGGGTATTACCACCAGTTTTACTAGGGACCTGGTAAATTTTACCAGCCCGAAAACCAATAGCTAGTCAAAGCTAACTAGCCCGGTTACGACGGGGGTAGTACGCTTACTAGCCCGGTTACGAGGGGTAGTCACGCTTACTAGCCCGGTTACGAGGGGGCAGTACGCTTACTAGCCCGGTTACGACGGGGGTTGTCACGCTTACTAGCCCGGTTAAGAGGGGTAGTACGCTTACTATCCCGGTTACGAGGGGTAGTCACGCTTACTAGCCCGGTTACGACGGGGGTAGTCACGTTTACTACCGCAAATACCAGGGTTCAGCGACGGTTACTAACCCTGGTACTAGGGGTATAGTAAGTGGTACTGCCTCTCTTACCAGGGGAATTCCCTTTCTTACCAGCCCACTTACCACATATCCACCAGTTGCTGCAGCTTTTGCGTTGACTATTTTTCGCCCGAATATCTCAACAACAGGCATTTTTTTCCGGAACGAGATTTATTCGTACAGTAAACCGAGTTGAAACATCTGACATGACAGTTATTACAGCAAACTCGCGGCTGATCGCCTGCTCGGGAACGCCCCGAGCAGCTCGGGAACGCCCCGAGCAGGCGATCACCGTGTTTTGCCCCCGAGGGGCAAAACACGGTTTCAGAACCTTTGGGGGCCATGACCAATTGGCACCCTGGGTCCGCCCTTGGGTTGCTGTATTGCAACAAGATTCCTTCTATAAAAATATGCATGCAATAAGTTTCACATGCGTAACAAAATCACATGGGAGCAAACAAAACTCTACCCCAATTTTCCTGGGAAGTTTGTTGACATTGTTCAAGAATTGTTCGGAGATGATACCTCTGCCTGCATACACATCTAACTAGAAAATGATACCATGGAAACTGTTCATAATGCAGTTAGTACACTACCAACAAAGAGCAACAAGCATAAAGTACAACTTAACATGTGAGCACTCACCCCTCCAACACACGTAGCACGCACTCACGGTGGAACACTTCCGCACTCACGTCACGCAGTCTCTGCAGTTGCGAATCGATATAGCTGCCACTACTAACAAAGAGCAACAAGCATTAAGTACAATGCAGAGAAACTTAACACTTCACCCCTCCAACACACGTACCGACGCAACACGCACTTACGCCAACGCAGTTTGAATGCACTTGAACGCATGCAGTTTCTGCTTGCGAATCAAGATGGCTGCCGCGTGTGCCGAATTCAGAGGGTAGTTAAAGGCCTGGTAAAAGGGCGAGCCCCCTAGTAAGCACTCTAGTAGGCAGCTTGTCGCGCGTGTGCCGAATGCAGGGGGTAGTTCAAGGCCTGGTTCAAGGGCGAGGCCCCTGGTAGGCACTCTAGTAGGCAGATCATACTAGGGTCTCTACCATGGGTGAGACCCTGGTACTGAATACTACCATTATTACCAGGCCTCGAAGGGTGGTATCTTGGGTGGTAGAAGGGCTTTACTAGGGGGGCTGGTAAGACCCATAGTATCTTTTTCTCTCAGTGTAGGTAAACAGTTATTTGCGAACGTTTTGAAACAGTTATTTGCGAACGTTTTGCCAAAAAATAGCCCTTTTGACATTTGATGACCTCTGGAGCTCAAACTATTATGCTGATATAAAATTCGATGACTTGTTATGATTCAATATTTCAAGAGCTTTTGATTGTTTTTTTTCCTAGCTATCATAGTTCCCGAGATAGTTGGGGGTTCCTGGAGCGATGCCCTAAAACTGGAAAATCTGACATTTGATGATCTCTGGTGACCTCAATATTGACCTGAACCAAAAAATGTAGAAATAGTTTCAAAGTTATTTTTTATGAGCTTTCGAACCGTGTTTTCGGTTTTCCAATGAGGCAAATTTGACAACGAAAAGGTGCACCAAGATTAGAAGTGAGATGCCAAAACCAAATATTTGGTTTCGCCCCCCCCAACTTTAAAATCGTTCCCGGGCCCCTGGATGAGAGCAAACTATCTAAGTTCTGAGCTGCTGCTCATCCGTCTGTGTGCTCTCTCGGTCACGGTAGCAGTGTGCTACAGGCCGCCGGACGACGACGCGTCGTTAGCCCGCCTGACAGCAGCGATCGACGGCCTCCCTGGGGGCGACAAACTCATCCTGGCCGGCGACGTCAACCTCTCCGAAGTGCAGTGGCATCTCACAGACGACTCCTCGGCCAGACCGGCGATTCAGCGACACACCGATCGCGCGTGTAGGTTTTTGGATGCTTGTAACCTGTTAGGCTTAAAACAGTGGGTCTCCCAACCCACCAGCAGACAAAACCCGCTCGACCTGGTGTTTACTCGTGGTATTAACTACCGTGCTGTGGTGAGAGAGGGTTGGCTCGCATCCGATCATCAAGAGGTTTGCGAGAGTTTTGTCATGCCTAATGTTAAACCGCTCTTGGTAACGCGAACCACGGTGTTTAATTACAAGCGAGCGGATTTTCCCGGTCTCCGTAGAGCACTGTCTCTCGCTCGGTGGTGCATGTTAGATGGTCTGGGAGTGACCCGTGCTGTTGATGTGTGTTTTACTCGCTGTTGGAGGCTGCGACATGTGATCGTGTGCCGCGAGTGACTCGGCGTCGCCTGTTCCCACCGTGGTTTGACGCTGCCGCGCGTGAGGCCCTCCAGTCCAAGGAGACCGCCTTTCGGAGACTTCGCCGTGAGCCGAGTGACGAAGCATGGCGTACATTTTCAGAAAAGCGTTCAGCATTAACAAATATCTGTTGCAGGCGATATACCATGTACCTTCCAGATCTTGTAGACAATTTGAGATCAAATCCTAAAAGGTATTGTACCTTCTTAAAGTGCTTTAGCAAAAAGGTCTCAATATACCCAGTTTTAAGAGACGGAGAATCTCTTATATCTGATGATGTAGGTAGGGCATCTCTGCTAAATAAGATGTTTGCTTCAAAGTTTTCTGATCCCAGTGTTGCACAGCTTACCCACCTGTGGCACAGCACCAGCTCCCCGTCCTGAACCAAATCGCTGTGTCACATGCTCGAGTGTGTGCGATTCTAAAATCCATACATGTGACCAAGGCATGTGGGCAGGGGCGTAACCACGAGCTCAAAGTTACTGGTACACTGACTGACCACAAACGCTTAGTACTGTTCTAAAAATACTTATCAAAAACTGCACAAATTTACGCCACTTCAATTTCTAGTGCTTATATTTTTTTTACATTTTCTATTTAACTTTGATTAATTTTAACCCTATTTTATACAGCTGCATCATTGGGAACTGATGGGCTGTCGCATCTCCCTAATGTCGATGGCATAGTCTACATAAAAGCCTTATGTTGTTGTAGTGGCAACAAAACCGGGGCTGCCCGGCTCTATATATATATACTGCCCCGGCTCCAGCGGCAGTAGGGCTACAGGGGCACCACGTACAAAAATGGTACTGAAAAATTGGCGTTGGGGACGACATCACACGGTATTTGCTTGTACGGGCGCTTATTGTCCGGTTTAGAGGGTACCGGTTCCACTCCATGGGGGTGGAATTTGCCTTTAGGGACGCTTAATGTCTGACTTTCAGGACGCCTTTCCTGTTCATAGGGCGCGATTTATTTCTAGGAATTCTCATGGCCCAATGCCCAAGAGTGCCTGTACTGTTCAAGGGCGCAAATTGCATATTACAAAAAAACGAATGGGAGTACGTTAAAAAAACGTATGGGAGAGTAAAAACGTATGGCCTTCAACGCCGGCCAAAAATGGTACGGACATCCGTACCGCACATAGAGGCGGCTACGCCCATGAGCGCCTATTGCCCGGTAAGGGTGCCTTCGGCGCCAAAGGGAGGGGCAATGGAATGACAGGGGCGCTCGTGGAATGACTCAATGGCCCGGAGGGACGCCTTCGGCCTGGAGAGACGTCTTCGGCGCAAAGGGGGGTGGGGTGGGGAGAGCATGGCCCCATGCCCCCTGAATACGTCACTGCTTGCTAAATTATGTGGTAAGCTAGCAATAACTTCTTGATCTGTTTTCGGAGCGGGAACGTAAGCAAAACTACTGTCGCCTCAAATATACACCATAACTGCTTATTTTGAAAGATATTCTTTACATGCTGCACCTCTAATATACAAATCAGCAGAATTTGCTTGTCATTCTATAAAATATCGTGTATTGAGTACTCTCTGGCACAATAACAAAAGAAGCAAAATAGTCGAGCCGCAAGCCTTTATCGGCCCGCATCTATTGAACATGGCTATGTCTGAACATCTGGCTGGCAAACACAAGGTTGGTGAGGGCACCATTTACCCAAATGTGTTAATTTGTTTCTTCAATCCAGCACATTCTATATCAATGCAAAGTGAACGCACCTACGTTTGGTTGAACTAAATTTAAAGGTTTCCTTGATATATATTTTTATATTTGAAAAAAAAACTTCTGTTTTTACTTTTGTATCCCTATTGACTTCTCGGCACATTTGAAACTAAATTAATGCAAGTTGGAGTGTTCAATTTTTACTGGGTACAGTACCCAGTCAAATTTGGGGTTTTGAATTTGACTGGGTACAGTGTACCCAGTGTACCCAGTGGTGGTTACGCTCATGCATGTGGGCCTGACGGGATCATTGCGCGTATTGTTCATGAGTGTGCCTGTGAACTGTCCGTGCCCCTGGCGAAGCTCTGCGCCATGTCACTGCGACAAGGCGTTTTTCCGTCTAAGTGGAAGCAGGCAAACATTGTGCCGCTGCACAAAAAGGGTGACAAAAAAGACACTCAAAATTATCGTTTTGTGTCACTTCTGTCACTATTTGGCAAGGTCATCGAAACAACTAGTTAATGATGAACTTCCCCGACACGCTGCTCCGTTACTTTCCCCCGCTCAACACGGATTCCTTCCTGGCCGATCCTGCACTACCAACCTAACTTCTTGCCTTCATGCTGATTTGAGCTCGATTTCCGACGGGTGCCAGACGGACGCAATCTATACGGATTTTTCCGCAGCATTCCAAAGCGTTAACCATACGTTACTTGTGTACAAACTGTCCGAGTCTTACAGCATCCATGGCAAAATTTTCGATTGGTTCGTCTCGTACCTGTCGGACCGAGAGCAGAGAGTGATTGTGAACGGAAAGACTTCTGAGTGGGTCAAAGTTAAGTCCGGAGTTCGTGAATGGCCCTTCTGGCCCTTTGTCCTTTGTCTATGTTTATCAACGATTTACCGACGGTTGTAGCGTCGTCCAAATGCATCATGCACGCAGACGACGTCAAAATCTACCGGCAAATCTCCTCTACTGCTGACTGTGAGCGTCTTCAAGCCGATCTTACCAATATCTGTAAATGGTCTGCCGACTGGCAACTCACTCTCAACCCTCAGCAGTGTGTTGCGTTCACGATCACTCTCAAACAAACACCTGTCCTTCACACCTACTGTATCAACAGTTCTCCCGTGCAGCGTGCGACGGAAGTTCGTGTCTTGGGAGTCATATTGGATTCCAAGCTCACATTTTCGGCCCATATAAACAGTATTGTGACCAAAGGAAACCGAGCCTTAGGTCTCCTAATTCGATCATTTAAGACCGGCCTTCCCAGGCAGAAATTTAAATGAAAAACGCTGCTTGTGGCATACTACGCCAATGTCAGGTCAATCTTAGAATATGGAAGTGTTGTCTGGTCCGGTGCAGCCAAAACCCATTTAAAGCGAATGGAAAGGGTGCAGCATAAATTTCTTGTTTGGCTAGCCGCCAGAGCCAGAGGCTCAGACAGACTCACCAGTCTCGAATACCGCGATCTGCTCAACTCTTTCCACGTCCCATCTCTTGAAGCGCGGCGCGTACAGGTTGACCTTGTCTATCTTAGGAACATTTTCTCCGGCAAAACCGATTCCTCTTTTCTGATAGGCTGTTTTTCACTACATGTACCACGCCGTCCGACTCGGAATGCCAGCCTGTTCAATGTGCCGTTCGCTCGCGTCTCTACTGTGAAGATGGGGACGTTTGTAAGGCTTGCAATCTTGGCGAACGCTTTTATTCTTAAAAATCCCCAGGTGTAAACATTCTTCGTAGACAGTTTTGTCACTTCTAAAACATCTGTTTTAGCCCATGCTGCGAGCGTGTCGTGTGTCTTTGTAGCTGTGCGTGGTTCTGTTCATTTGACCTATGCGTTGTGCGCTTGTATGTGGATGTGTGTGATTATTTAATCTGTATTTATTATCACATGAC
Source organism: Chirona hameri (assembly GCA_036785665.1). NCBI lineage: Eukaryota > Metazoa > Arthropoda > Thecostraca > Balanomorpha > Balanidae > Chirona > Chirona hameri. Next base: position 86,618 of record JAXIVJ010001502.1, on the reverse strand, counting down.
TTCGCCTATAAGTGGGTACAGTGCCTGTTGGCGATCTAACAGAATAAATTAAATGAAAATGAAGAGTTGGCGACCAAGTGGGTCGTCAATTCCTTTATACAAAAGGAAAAGGATCGTACGACTACGCTAAATGTATAACCGTATTTTCTGGATGTGATATGTTATACCACGTTATGGTTATCCATATTTGTGCACATGGTTCATTTGGTCGTCTTATGATCCTATTCATATATAACATAAGTGCAATTAGGTTACAAACCTGACCTGGTAAACAACAGGCCAGCGTTCTGCGCATTTGCCGCTCGTCGGTGCACGGAGAGCTGTGACAAAAAGATAACGGAGACGCCAAATGTCCTCGTTTCAAGCAGGCTCATTCCTACCTTTTGGTAAAGAAATAACACTTTAATTTCGATGTCCGTTTAAGGCATAAAAAAGCGATCTTTAGAACTTGCGACAGCATATTTCAGGTCGATAAAGCATTTGATATATCTTAGGCGTTTTTTTTTACATCCTACCGGTTGTGCTGTACGGTTAACACACGGCCGCCTCCAAAACAGGTGCTCGTCAGTCATCGACTCTCGACGTCATGCTGTTCAAACTATGTTGTTTTAAATTATGAGTCTTTGCAACGACATTTGGGTATCTGAAGGCCAAACTTTTTCTTGCTCCCCCAACAAAAAACTGAGCGGCTGGATCCGCCCCTGAATGTATAACGAAGCGAAATCGATTGAGTTCTTACGCAAGGATGTGGGACCTTTGGGGTTGCCAGCCACCAGGGTTGTGCCCGATGGCGCAATTGACTCAAGTTGTCACCATTTTGTATTTTACCCCTCACGGTTCGGGCAGGGTGCCAGCAGAGTGTCGAGCGCTGCCGGTAGGAGTAAGGAGGTGCTGTAGAAGTAGCCATTTATCGTCAAACATTATCTGTTACCAATCTTGCACCTCTACTGATCCGAACCCAACCCCTGGCATTCATTGCTTATCAGTTGTGAGGGGCTGCCCACAAGACGGGAGTAACTTGAGTCAATTGCGCAATCGGGCACAACCCTGCCAGCCTCCCTCCATCAACTTTTTCACCGTTCTGGACCTATCCTTGAACGGCTGATGAACATTGCATACCTACTCTCAATGGATGAATGGTAACTCAAATTATAAAGAATTCTGACAAAATTCCAAAAGAGAACTCTTAGGATTTCTGATTTGTGTGCATTATTATCTCATGGTTATATAGTAGCCAGCAAGTATGTTTATTTTTTTAGATTTTGTTTTAGGAATTTCTGCCATTCGGGAAACGAAACATGCATGTGATGGCCATGGCGACGAAGCCAATTAATATGTGTACCGAGTTTGAAGTTGATGTCATCAAAACGGACTGACTTATGGGATTTCGAAGCTAGAAATCGGTAACACTTATTCGGGGACGACATTACCATGCACTGTCCACAGGCACGTAGACAGTAGTTTTTCTTAAGGGGGGGGGGGGGGGGGGTACGTCAGTGGCGGATACAATTTCGCTCAGTTTCGTTAGCGAAAAGTTGTTGACCGGGGGGAGGGGAGGGGAGGGGAGGGGAGGGGAGGGGAGGGGAGGGGAGGGGAGGGGAGGGGAGGGGAGGGGAGGGGAGGGGAGGGGAGGGGAGGGGAGGGGAGGGGAGGGGAGGGGAGGGGAGGGGAGGGGAGGCGGGCGGGGGGGGGGGGGGGTCATCGCAGAATCGCATTTTATCTAGTTTATCTAGTGTAATCTATTTTGCGCAAAATCGCATTTTATCTAGTATAAACTGGTTTGCTCGGGGGGGGGGGGGGGGGGGGGGGCGGACATGGCCGGGGGAGGGGGAGGCATGGCCCCGTACCCCCCTTGGTTACGTCCCTGATTGTCCATGATATTCAGTTTTCACCTTGCGCGTCAATTTACATGGAACATATATGTTCCAAGGCAGCTGTTCTCAGCAATCAACATCAAGGGTACTGAACTATGAAGTACGGCATCAAGGGCGCTGTTTCCTCCTTTTGGTGACCTGAACGACCCATTAGGCGCCATTACCTACCCTTCCCGCCATTGCACACTGAGCAGGCCACAGTTCCTGACCCTTAAGCTATGCGGTACAGCATAACTTCAGGCGTTTGCTACTAGTGTCATCTAGGGACAGGAATATAAGCTGACATGTGTGTTCTTGCTTCTGGTTTTTAAATGGCAACATTCGCCCTTTGATTTTGTTAGCAACAATTTCTTAGACTTCTGGTATGGTATACAAATGATGTTATTTAAATTTAACTTTTAAGAATGAAATGTTTTTATTCCCTAATTCAAAGTTGGAAGTTTTGACAAATTAAAAGCAAGTACATATACTTCTTCGGAGTTATGATCGGTGTTTTCCCTCCACTAACGAAACGTGACATACGTGACGCTTTTGTATCCATCTGCTCAACGTTGAATACCAACAAATCGCATACACTAAATAGGTCGCCGCCCGGGGCCAAACTAAACTGCCGATTTCAATGCACTTTTTTCAAATGCTTCTTGATTGTTCATAAAAGTTTGGCACATATTCGCAAAACATAGAGTGTAAGAAACATATTGCATACCTTCATGATCAATAACAATGAGTAGGATGCTAATTTACTGAATTCGTTATCGAGTACTTGCTGAGTACCGACCGTTATAAGCGTGGATCTCTTATCAAGTTTAACTTGAAATATCTTTTGTTAGGAAAGTTTATGTGCAAAATGTGATCAATTTACAATACATTTTGGTCTCGTCTATCGATTTCTAGTAATAACTCCATTTTTTTGGGAAAAAGGTGACTATTTCCCTTTAAAGGGAAATAATGACCTTTTCCAACAAAAATCATGTATAATGAATATTTCTCTTTAAAAGGAAATAATGACTTTTTCCCACAGAAATGTAGTTATTACTTGAAATCGACAGACAACACCAAAATATATTGTAAATTCATCACATTTTGCATAAAACTTTCCCACCGAAAGATATTTCAAGTTAAACTTGACAAGCGTTCCACACTTTTAACGACCGGTACTTGCAAGTACTTTTGGTCCTCATCAAACTGCGGGCTTTTCCCGTATTGTTTTTTACGCAATGGAGTGGAAACTATATTTTGCGTTCTGCTTGTTGTGATTATATGCCCGACGATCCTCTACAATTAACAGCCATTGAATAAAAAGGTTGCCAAATTAGCAGCTAACTGATGCATATAACGGCGGCCTAGTTAGTGGTTGCGACTCTCAATTTTTACAAATTGCTTCATATAGTTTCAACATTAGGTGCTTTGTATAGTTTTGTCTCTGGCTGTATATAACACTATGCTTATATTATCATGGAAAATAATCACTTTTCCCAAAAAATTAACAAACAACACACAATCTGGCAATTAAATCAGAAGCTCATCGATGCACATCGACGGCGACCTATTCAGTGTCGGCGATTTGTTTAGAAGTGCCCATTCAACAACGTTGAACAGACTGATACAAAAGCGCCAGATTTGTCGCACTCGCTTTCAAATAGGCAATAGTGGAGGGAAAATACCGATCATGAACTCCTTAAGAAGTATATGTACTTGCTTTTTCATTTTTCCAAACTTCCATCTTTTAATAAGGGAATCATTTTATTTAATTCTTAAATTTAGATCACATCATTTTAATACCATAACGGTAGCCAAATACATTGTTGCCAACAAAATCAAAAGGTCATTATTTCCCTTTAATTAAAGGCAGTGGTTCCCAGCGTTAATCCCCTTGGTCCCCCTGGCGACCAGTATAACTCATGATCCCATATCTCGAATCAAAGGTAATGTACATTTGACTACATGCCGCAAAGAGGGAGATATACAGAGTCGGCTCCAGTGCGATAACATACAGAGAGATATACAGAGTCCGCTCCAGTCCGCTCCAGTGCGAGTCCACTCCAGTGCGATAACTCTACCGCGAAGGTGACTCAGCAATAAGCGTAATTTTGTTGTAATAGGTGTCGATGTTGTTTGTGATAATACGGTACCGGTGGTCTGCGACAGACGAACAGAAACGCTCACAGGTGAAGCTGCATTGTGCACCATCATGATACAAACCAGCTATACTTTCTCACTTAGCTGCCCAATAACCATTACCCCCATTTGAGAACCACTGTACTAAGGTCATTTTTCACATTCTAGACTAAAAACAATCTCATAAAACTATGTATAACAACGCCTAATGACCGTAATCGGCAGTTTGACCTCGTGACCTCGGATGACATTGACCTGTCATTGAACCTGTCACCTGTCAAACCTGTCATGCGACCTGTCAGACCAAGGTGATCAAAAGTTTATCATGCCGATTTATTGACTCGTCGATTCTAGTCAGCTCATCATACCAATTGATGTATTGAATCGTACCGATTTATGGTGCGTCTAATATTGTTTCCCTAAAATTATGTCATTATGTTCATCTGAGCTTAGCCATTATATTCTACGTCTAAAATAGGTAACAATACATTTGATCTACTAGTATTTTAGGTAACATTACTATCCTGACCTTCCTGACCTGTGCTTGACCTTGACCAGTGGTGGTGAATATGGATCGAATACATTTATGTTTATATGTATCGTATATGCATAATACAAACGACACCACACACCACTTCTATTTCGATATGATGGTATGGAAGAGTTGCATGTCTTCTCACTTTATCCATTCACGATGTATTACATTACAAGTCGAGAAACATTATGCGAAAAGCTTCGAACACCCAACGTTAAAAAAGACGCAAAATGCATCGAATTCTATCAATTTCTATCAATCAATCAATTTCAGAATGCACGAGAAATAAGCAATGTACACACAAAGCGGACAACAACAACAACTTACAATAAATATCGCATGCCAGCCGAGACTGCCAACAGCAAAGTCTCGGGCGTTCTATAACATCACGACGAACGTCGTCAAACTGGACAGTCTCCCTGCAGAGCCCGCTGAGTCAGCAAGCGCTGGCTCACTTCACGACACTAGCCTCCGTCGTCTGCTGATGGTCTCCTTCGCACGTGCTAATTGATACACACCACTCTCAGTAGTGCTAATTAGACGTGTACCCGCGACACTCGGGCGTCGCTCCGGACCACGTGCCGTCTCCCTGGCACGTGGCGCGCGTCATGCCCACCAGCACGTGGCCAGGGCCGCACGCGAACTCCACGTGCTCGCCGACCTTGTAGCTGAAGGTTACAGGACTGGTGCTGCCACCACGCGGAGTTCCGGGAAACTCGCAGATGGGAGTGCCTGAAGTCAAGTGCAGGAAGACAAACGATCACAGAACGGCATGGGACGATGAAGATGATCAAGATAAATATGCACGATATCTCCAATATAAAGGGCAAATTTAAACCGTTCCAACGCTAGAAACTCGAAAACCCTTGGCGATGGACCCAAAACCCATATATTCTCTGAATCAGCATGATGGCAGGCATGTCAGTGTACCACTGCCATCCAGATCGGACCTCTATAGTTTTCAAGTAAATTGTGAAAGCGTGGAATTGATATTGATTGCTATGATATTTGTGTTTAGTGGGCTCGAATTTCTTCATATGTTGTGCTTTTGTGACATTCATTCTGCAGCTATTTTAAACTGCAGAAGCAGGGGAGAAATATACATTTAGCAAGGCCCTATAACCAGGTAAGGACACGAGCCATTTGACATTGAACTCGGCGGCCGACGGATGACGTTACTGGCGGCAGCTAGCTCCTTCGTCGGCGCCGCGCTCAAGCGGAACACGTAGGCAGCCGCCAGTTACAAATCGCCAGTTGCGCACGCAGAGAGGGGAGGGAAGGGGAGGGGTCAAAAGGGTCAGCTGACCCCCCAATTTCTGAGGGGCACGCATGACATGGACCCGTATTCTGGCCCATACCTGGCGCTGGCAGGGGCCCGGTCTTGGCCTGACCTGCTCGAGACAGGGGCCCGTTGCTGGCACATTGGCGTGATATGTGGGCCGGTTAGCACGAGGGCCCGGTCCTTGCATATTCTTAATGCTGGCCTGTTTCTGGTAGGGGCCCGGTCTTGGTCAGGCCCGATCGAGGCAGGGGCTCAGGGCTGAAAAAGGCGTGGCATGGCCCATGGGGCCCGGTCAGGACGAGGGCCCGTTCACAACATGGCCCAGTCCTTGCATATTCTTGATACTGGTTAGTTCCTGGTAGGGGTCCGGTCTCGGTCAGGTTTGATCGAGGCAGGGGCCCGGTGATGGCAAAGGCGTGATATGGGGCCCAGTCAGGTCGAGGGACCCGTCACAACATGCCCCGGTGCTTGCAAATTATTGATACGGGTCCGTTCTTGGCCAGGCCCGATCGATGCAGGGACCCGGTGCAGGTAAAGGCGTGATATGGGTCCCGGTCATAGCAGGGTCCGGTCCTTGCAAATTCTTGATACCGACCCGGTCCTGGAAGCGGCCCGGTCTTGGTCACTGGTCAGGCCCGATCGAGGCAGGGGCCCGGTGCTGGCAAAGGCGTGTATCAGGGGCCCGGTCAGGCGTTGAGCCCGGTTCCTTCGAATTATTGATATCACGGGCACATTCCTGGCATGGCTGTAAGGCAGAGGCTCGCTCTTGATCAGGCCCGATCCTGACAAAATGTGGCATGCCGGGTCCGTCCTAATGAGGAACCTCTCATGACAGGGGCTGTTTTCTGCGAACCGAGAGCCCATGTTAAAACAGGCCCGCTCGAACATGGTAAAATCCGCGGTCGAGGCAGGCAGAGGTCGAGGAAAGCTGTCTTGCGAATGACGAATTTTGTGAAGAAAACCTTATATTTTCGGTGTCTCATACGAGCCTTCTTTTACGCAACGTTAAGCTGTTCCTATCCAAATATGGGGGGCCGTCCTGAAGTTGGGGGGGGGGGGGGGCAAAATCCCCCTCTGCCTCCCTCCCCTGTTCCCGGGCCTATGCGCCGGCGGCAGCCGTGTCACGGACGTCGCCAGCGCCAGCGCCGGCTGTGCGCTGCGCGGTCTGCCGCCAGTTACGTCACATCAAGTCTTTTTAGCTCCGACGAGGTGGCCTATACCGCGCTCAAGCGGTGTCACCCCCTGCCATTTAGAGTTTGGGGCGGTGTTTTGACACTAAGTGTGCCCTTATCTTTATACCGGCCTCAGTGTGCCCTTATCTATACTTATACTGCCTTGCGTTATACGAGTCATGTTTCAGTTTAGTTTACCAGTGTCTGTTACCAAGGGGTCAAGAATGATGTGGAAAAGAATAACAGAAAATGGTAGAGGTGTTAACTTCTTTCCATGCACAGCCTTGTTGCCCTATGTTTCTTACTGATCTTACTGAATTTATATTTGATTTCATTGGTAACATTAATTCTGCAGCCATTTTAAACTGCGATAATGTAGGCAAACACCCACACTCTGGTCATGGCAAGATACATACAGGACTTGCATGCTATTGGTGGTGTAGACAATACACAGAGTAGGTAAAAGTTTAATCTTCAAACACGTCCTAAGCTCAGACTTCATGCTAACATAATTCAGACAATACCAATGAATGGTGCTTCAGTGTGTCAGTATTGATAACCTTCTGATAGCATGAAAGCCAATGTTCTGATCCAAGTTTTGGGTTAGAGTGGGACATATACATAGGGTAGGTAAAAGTAATCTTCAGACATGTCCTAACCTCGTGACACCCCTTTCATGCTATTGGTGGTGTAGACGATACATAGAGTAGGTAAAAGTTGAATCTTTGGACACGTCCTAACCTCAGACTTCATGCTATCAGAATGCAAACAATACCAACACATGGTGCTTTAGTGTGTCAGCATTGATAACCTTCTGATAGCATGAAAGCCAATGTTCTTATCCGAGTTTTGGGTTAGAGTGGGTCATATACATACATATAGAGTAGGCAAAAATTGAATCTTCAGACATGTCCTAACCTCAGACTTCATGCTATCAGAATGCAAACAATACCAACACATGGTGCTTTAGTGTGTCAGTATTGATAACCTTCTGATAGCATGAAAGCCAATGTTCTTATCCGAGGTTTGGGTAAGAGCGGGTCATATGACCAATGCAGTTGGTACTCGGTACAACCATACGCCCCAATTGTCATCATCATGTGTTAGTGACAACCATGGAATTGCCAGACAGACATAATTGCCTTGGTGGCATAGTGGGGGAGATATGTATATTTACAGCACTAATTACTGCAGTATTGACTGACAGGGAGTACTACAATTAAACTAACGACTGTGGCCTTGTTTTCAATGCATTGATTTACAATTATATTCACAACTGTGGCCTTGGTTTCAATGCATTTCCAGGCATTTCTATGATAACATTTTCAACCATAGTACCAGGGGCCAGTATCAGTTGATGGGAGATAAATATAAATTTAGAACACTCTAAAATTCGATTCATGAATGTGGCCTTGGTTTCAATGCTCCAATTATAGAACAGCCGGTAGCGTGTATTTTTTCAAGTCTCGCTTATGGGTTGTAAGCCACCTGTGTGTGTTTTGGCTACCAAGACACTGCCAGGTACTGAATTTCCCGGGCAACGCCGGATACCCCAGCTAGTAACTAATAAGCACATGTTGCTCAGGACAAATTTGCCGAATAATAAATAGCTTACTTCGCTGATCGTCATTTAACGATTCATTACCTTGTCACTATGTGTAGTTGTATGACGTCATTTTTAGTAAGGAATATCGCATTTCAGGAATATTTCATCCGTTTTTAGCAATACGTGTCAGAAGATGTCACACTGCATCAAGCCATTTCGACTCAAATGGTTTCCCTTTTCTCGAGAAGCCAGAAGTATACAGTCACCATATGACGATACACTGCAGAATAGAAAATGAAACTGGATAGACTGAATATAAATTATTCACCATAACTCTAAATTTTTCATCAATTTCAATGACGACAAAGACAAATAAGACTCCTTTGCAATATGTCTCGTAAATCGGTCGTCTTGGAAATTGCCTTGTTGCTGAGCTTACATTCAGGCGCCATATTGACGTAACGATTGCCAAGGCAAACAGGGCACAGGGCACGGCGATGACATTCTTTCAGACCGGCAGTGCTTGTGCTGACAAATACACGAGACTTGAGAGCCAATAGTACCGGCATAATACGGGGACGGTCGTTTCTTTCATTACTCGAGTAAGTATATGGGAAATGACGAAGTATTGAAATTGACTAGACCGTAGCAAGCACAAATTATATGTGAGTTATATTAAAGGGAGCGTGTCTACTGTTTTGGAATGTCAAAAATATTTTGCTTACGTTAAGAAGCTATTGGTTTGATTGTTGGATACAATGCAATTCACATCTGGAGCCCCTTTAGTTGAATTTTCACTTATATTATTTTTTCTTATTTTTTTCTTCTCGATATTGATAAAGCGATCGGTACTATGTTATGTAAAACGGCGCACCTAAGGCAATACACAATCCATACGAACAATGTTAACAAACCTTCGAAAAGCAAGATGGCTGTCGAGGTTCAGTTCGGCAGTTCTTCAGCGATCACGAGCTGTTTTGTCGAAATGCTATTGGCCGGCGCTAACGATATGCTAGCAAATTTGTATCGCTGTTTCGATATTAGCAATGCCTCTTCTAGTAGTGGTAAGCTCTCTGGGGTCTACCCAATATTTTTTTTTTGCTACCAGCCAGTTCCTGGGGTCTTTTTAATATCTCAGCAACTAGTGTGAATCTGGAAAAATGAAAGGCATGGTTCGATTCAGAAAATTATGCTATATAAACCGGTGTCAATAACCCCAAATAAGCGATGTGAATACTGAGTAGACAGCCTTTAAGCTTTTTAGGCTGGAGTAGCCTTAACGTTGGAGTTGGAGTAGCCTTTAAGGCTGGAGTAGCCTTTAAGGCTGTTATTGTCAAAATAAAACACAAATTTATATCATTGCCCAAAGCTGTATATACCTACTTGTTGTCATTTTAAATTGTTTGTCATTGCTGTCAAATGTCTCGTGTGATCATCGCTTTAAAGTCTCTCTGCCATATGGAACTCGCTCTAACTTACTTCTATCGCAAGCAAAAGAACGTACTAGGATGTCTACAATACATTGAACCGGTGTTCAATGTATTGTACAAAAAACTATTGCGCAGTGCCGATAGCATCTACCTTGCTGTTCCGACACACAACGCGACTGATGTATTGCGGCACAGTCTCACGCAACCGGATGTACTGCGGTACAGCCTACTGCTGCAGGCAGATGCTAACCGCACTGCACCATAGCGTTGTCATAATCAGAAACGGGAAAACCAGCCCTTTGCTATCATGCTTTCTCCGCCTGCTGTGCTCCGTCCCGCCGGGACCGTGATCGAGGCCAGAACCTGGGCCAGAGCCGGGTCGGGGCCGGGTCGGGGCCGGGTCGGGATCGGGGCGGAGGCCGGGGAAGGGGCCGGGGCCTGGGAAGGGGCCGGTGCCGGGGCCTGGGCCGGGTCAAGTCCAGGACCAAGGCCGGTGCGGAGAGTCTCTCACAGGTGGGTGTCAGCTGTGACCAGGTGCCGTCGGCGCCGCACACGCTGGTCGCGTTCCCCTGCATCACGTGGTTGGCGTTACAGAAGTACTCGACCGTGTCGTTGACGGCCGTGCCGCCCGAGTGGACCGCGTAGCCGTGCAGAGGTGTGCCAGGCTGGGGACATGACACCGCTGCCAGAACACACAGCACGGGTGACGTCAGACGGTGGAGGACATCAGCCATCAGTTCAGATGACGTCAGACATCAGGACTGAACGGGAGGAGCTCAGACTTGCGTCATATAAACATAAGCTGCAGCAGGTTACATTCGATGCGGAAAGTGCCAGTTCTTGGATGAACCAACGATGAAGCGCAGGGCAAACGCAGCTGAGGTATGAGCACAGCGCGAACGCGGCAGCGGACGTCCTGCCCGCTCACCTCTGCAGGCGGGCGGTGCGGCGCTCCAGGAGGCGTCCTGGCGGCATCTGATGACCCGCGACCCGACCAGCCGGTGTCCCGCGGGACAGCGGAACACAGCCCGACTGCCGCTGGTCAGGTTCACAGAGGTCAGCAGCAGCTGAGGGTCATCCAGGCTCAGCAGCGGGCACTGCACCGTGTGGCACTGAGGCAGGCCACCCGACCACCGGCCTGAAACACGGGGGGAGACGAGAGGGCTGAAACACAGGACACTGCACCGTGTGACACTGAGGCAGGCCGCCCCCGACCACCGGCCTGAAACACAGGGGGGGGGGGGGACGAGAGGGCTGAAACACAGGACACTGCACCGTGTGGCACTGAGGCAGGCCGCCCCCGACCACCGGCCTGAAACACAGGGGGGGGGGGGGGGGGGGGGGGGGGGCGAGAGAGCTGAAACACAGGACACTGCACCGTGTGGCACTGAGGCAGGCCGCCCGACCACCGGCCTGAAACACAGGGGGGGGGGGGGGGGGGGACGAGAGGGCTGAAACACAGGACACTGCACCGTGTGACACTGAGGCAGGCCGCCCCCGACCACCGGCCTGAAACACAGGGGGGGGGGGGACGAGAGGGCTGAAACACAGGACACTGCACCGTGTGACACTGAGGCAGGCCGCCCCCGACCACCGGCCTGAAACACAGGGGGGGGGGGGGGACGAGAGGGCTGAAACACAGGACACTGCACCGTGTGACACTGAGGAAGGCCGCCCCCGACCACCGGCCTGAAACACAGGGGGGGGGGGACGAGAGGGCTGAAACACAGGACACTGCACCGTGTGACACTGAGGCAGGCCGCCCCCGACCACCGGCCTGAAACACAGGGGGGGGGGGGGGCGAGAGAGCTGAAACACAGGACACTGCACCGTGTGGCACTGAGGCAGGCCGCCCGACCACCGGCCTGAAACACAGGGGGGGGGGGGGGGGACGAGAGGGCTGAAACACAGGACATGTCGGTCCCGTGTTTCAGGGTTCAGACTGTCCCGCGTTTCAGACTTGCCTGCTCCTAAATATCAGACAAGATCTACGTTGGCAGCTGCGGCAGTGCCGTAACCGAGTGAAGGCTGTCCAGTTCACGGGAAATATATGCAGGTCATGGCGGTTATCAGAGTCCAACAGCCAGGGTCAGCACGATTACATTTAGAAAACGTAACCATCTCTTTTAAACAAAGAACGCGGTCTATTAGATTGTTTGTATAGCTGCTATAAATGTATGCGCTACACCACTTTCAACTGATAATTTATGGCATGAAAACGCTGTGCAAGGAAACATTCTGTCCAACTAACAAAGGTGCAAAGACTCATGAAGTCATCAATTTACTGGAACTGCTGGAGGTTTCTGCACTCTTGCAACTGTTTGCACCGTAACACAATGTGGAATATATTGTTTGGAATTGATAAGCATACGTTGAAAGCAGACTTGTAAACGCTTCACGTTGAATCGTCTAACGATTCAAGTATCACATCATTGGACGAAGAATCACAGGTGAATCGATTCATTTTGCGCAAACATAAATCTGAATCAGTGGAATCATTGGTACTATTGGTGTTGCTATTACCGGAAAATAAAAAGATCTTCAATATCATGTTACGTTACTTGCTGTACTGGGCTGGCATCGTAGGCGCAGGTTTGATACATATAACTTTATATTCTTGGATGAGGGGCTTTTATGCTGTGTCCAAGACGGTTCCACGGTTTTCAGCGCGATTAATTAGGGGGAGGGGGAGGGGGCGATTCCGCCCCCATAAGATCTCGCCCTCCATAAGAGCTACAATAACGAAATTTGTAGGATAGAGAGGTGCTGTAAGGAACTCTGTTTTGCGAAATTTCCATGACTTTAGGACAATATCTACGAGGTCAAATGGGGTCAAATATGCAAAAAATAACAATTTCAGCAATTTGCTCCAGAAACCACAAAATATCTCGAGAACTATGATAGCTAGGAACAAAAGCAAAAACATCGAAGGCTCTTGAGATATGCAATTGCCAAGGTGTCCTCAATTTTTTGCTCTGCCAATAGTTTAGGCTGCAGAGGTGATCAAAGGTCAGAAAGGCTATTCATGGCAAACATTTTTTCTTCTTCTCGCAAATAACGTTTTACCTGATACAGATAAGGCAATAATGTTTACGCCATTGTGTTTGCCACGCCAAGACGCTTCGAAATATATTAATGTTGACGAGTTTAGGTCAACTTAGAAATTTGACCTCAGGTCAAGGTCAAGTGGTGACCCAAGATGGTCTTGCTGCATATTGAGAGACGTGTCTCGACGAGACAAACACATTGGTACTGGTTTCACTTATCTATCTTCATTCTGACGGAATTGATATCACCTCCTTTTACAAAAGTAACGGAGTAACGGAGTAACGGAGTAACTGTAACTTCCGTTACATTTTTTGACGATGTAACGGAGTAACGAGCAACGAGTTACTTTTTTGGAGTAACGGAGTAACGAGTAACGAAGTTACATTTTGAAGTAACGCTGCCCAGGCACGTAGCCAAGGGGAGGGCGGCGGGGGCGGCCGCCCCTCCCTAGAGGCCAGGAGGGCCGACGAGACCGCGCGAAGCGCGGTATCATAGGCTCTTTACTACACGAAGCGTGGTCTTTAGAGAGTTTAGCGGACTTCAGAGGCCCTTTAGGGCCACCAGGGCCCTCTGAAAGACCAGAGGGCCCCTTATACGTTCAAAAGAGCCCTGTGCATGTCAGAGGGGCCCCTGGCAAGACCGAAAGGGCCCCTGAGCGGGTCAGAGGGCTCCCTGAGCACGTCGAATGGGCCCCTGAACACGTCGAATGGGCCCCCTGAACACGTCGAATGGGCCCCTAGCCAGCACAGAGGGGCCCCTGGGCAGGTTGAGAGGCCCCTGAGCATGTCGACAGGGCGACAAAGCGGCCAGCGCAGTCCTTTGCCAGGTCATAAGGGCCCCTGAGCAGGTTGGAGGGCCCCTGGACAGACCAGAGGACTCCTGGGAAGTTAAGAGGGCCCCTGTGCAGGTCAGAGGGGCCCTGATTAGACCGAAAAGGCCCCTAGGTGGGTCAGAAGGGTCCCTGAACATGCCGAATGAGCCCCTAGCCAGCACGGAGGGGCCCCAGGGCAGGTCGGAGGGCCCTCGGAGCATGTCGCAAGGCGACAAAGCAGCCAGCGCAGTCCCTTGCTAGGTCGGAAGGGCCCCTTAGAAGGTTAAAGGGCCCCTGGAGAGACGAGAGGGCCCCTGGAAAGTTAAAAGGGCCCCTGCGCAGATCGGAGGGGCCCCTGATCAGACCGAAAGGACCCCTGGGCGGGTAAGAAGGGCCCCTGAACATGCCGAAGTGGCCCCTGGCAAGCACGGAGGGACTCCAGGGCAGGTCGGAGGGCACCTTGAGCATGTCGGCAAGGGCGACAAAGCAGCCAGCGCAGGCCGACCAGAAGAGTCGCTGGGCCGATCAGGGGGGCTCCTGGGCAAGTCAGAGGGGCCCCTGACTAGACCGAAAAGGTCCCTGGGCCGGTCGGAAGGCCCCTTGAACATGCCGGATGAGTTCCTAGCCAGACTGGAGGGGCCCCTGGGCAGGGGCGGTGGATTGCGGGGGCAGGGTACCCAAAATTCCCCCAGTCGAAAATCCTGGGGGCAAAGGGTAGTTTTGCCCCTCCCCCAGATTTTAGCCTGCTCAATCTGGGGCAGCATGACCCTTCCCCTCCCCAGGATTTTCGCTTGAGGGGGGGGGGGGGGGGATTTTGGGTACCCTGCGCCCCAAAATCCGCCGCCCCTCCCTGCCCCTGAGCATGTCGGCAGGGCGACAAAGCAGCCAGTGCAGTCCCTGGCCAGGTCGGAAGGACCTCTGAACAGGCCGAATGGGCCCCTTGACACACAAGAGGGGCTTCTTGGAAGGTCAGAGGAGTCTCTGGTGAGACCGGAAGGGTCAAAGCACGTAGAGATCGCAGATGAAGATTAAATACAAAGAGGACTTACTCCACAATACAAATATTAAAAGCGGAGCTTTCGCGTATATTGTAACACCCTTCGTCAGGGTGCTACAATATACCCGAAAGATCCGATTTTATTTTTTCCTGTAGAGTAAGCCCTCTTTGTATTATATATATATATATATATATATATATATATATATATATATATATATATATATATATATATATATATATATATATATATATATATATATATATATATATATATATATATATATATATATATATATATATATATATATATATATATATATATATATATATATATATATATATATATATATATATATATATATATATATATATATATATATATATATATATATATATATATCACCCACTCCACATCATGTCTTTTCGCTTCGCGGATCCCAGATGAGTCCCTGAACAGGTCGGAAGGGCGTAGAAAAGGTCAGAGGGGCCCCCTAGACGATCTGAAGGGACCTTGGGCCTTTCAACAGTAAGAATATAGTTGTACAGGGAATAAAACTCAAAATGTTCGCGCCGCTCCGCGGCGCAATTTAAATACAAATTCAATTATATGCGGGTTAGGAAAAAAATCGGCCAGTTTCTCGGCGCATTTATGTGTTATGTTGCTACTTTCCTATATTATTGGGCAAAATAGTTCATTTTAGCACGTTTTCCCGCACTTTTAAACGCACAATATAGCAATTTTAGAGGTCCGCACCATACGCAATGCGACGCATTGATGAGAAAGCAACCCAGGGCATAATACTCAAAATTTTCGCGCCGCTCCGCGGCGCAATTTGTTTAAGAGTTCCAGGTCTTGAGCTTAAAAAAATATTGCAAGTTGGTATAGCTGATTCCAAATTCGTGTCGCTGGTTCCGAAGTTGGTGTGGCAGTTTGCTGACTCCAGCTCCTAAACGTTGGTATGACCCATGCCATACCTGCCATACTGCATTTTCCAGCCTTGTAACGTGCCTTTTCATGCGTTTTTTTTTTGGAGGGGGGAGGGGGAGGGGGGCCTTTCAACGCTTGGGAGGGGGCCCTTTCAACGCTCGGGAAGGAGCCCTTTCGAGGCGCCGCCACCCCCCCCCCCCTGGACGAAATCCTGGCTACGTGCCTGACGCTGCCCACCTATGAGTATTCATATGGAAGCTTTTATGTTGATCTTCATGACGTCATAAGTTGTCTTTAAAGGTCCGAATAGTGACGTCATAATTTTTCTTACGTGATTTATTATTTTTATTTTTTTAATGATTATTTGAGAACTATTATTATATTGTATAGTTGTCGATAAGTATGCAAATATTTAATAAGCATCAATTTATTAGGATCTATTCGTATTATTAGGATCTATGTGTTAAATAGTTATCAATTATAATTATTAAATACTTTTTTATTATAATTTAAATAAAATCATTCTTTAATATTTAATACAGTATAGAACAATTTCTTGATTCAGAAACATATTTTTAATGAACTCAATTATCCATAATATTACAAACCATCTTTAAGTTTCGCCATTCTTTCTTTCCATATTATATTACGATCGATCAGAAAATATTTTTCAACAATTTCGATCATTATTACATTAATTGTTAATTATCTATATAAAAAATGTGTATTGTCCATTAACCCGCGTGGCGCTGGGGTCTCCAGCCGAACGCGCGGCGCTGGAGGGAGGGGGGGGGGGGTAAATTTTAGCCCCCTCGTATCTTCCGAACCAATGACCGCAGCAAGACGCCCAAGGCGGCGATCGAAAGCTCTCAGTTGGAAGAAAATAGCGCATACTCGAAAGTATTAAAATAAGGTCACATGCCAGGTCAAGTCAGGTCAAATGCTAAAATTGAGATATTTGGGGTTTTGGGCCATACTTTCCATTCAAAGACTTAGATTGTGACTAATATCTCACAAAGTGCTCTCAAATGTATAATACATCTCCCACATAAGCAAAAGTGAAATTGTAAGCAAAGGTCAAGGTCAATGTCAGGTCACAAAAGCTCACAGGCCTACGAAAGTCATGCGACACATGCTGTATGGGTATTTTACACGTACAATTCGATAGTAGTAGCCATTTTTATAACCTGACCTCATATAATGGCCCTCAGGTCAAGGTCGGGTCACAAAAAGGACCATTTGAAATTGATTCATCTAAATAAAAAGGTATGTTTCTAGACCAGTTTTGTCTCAGAAATACAGCAGTGGCATTGATTTGTCTTTATCAGGTCAATAAAAGCCAACAAACGTAACTTAAAAAATTACGTCATGAGTTACTTATACCTTGGGAGCCATAAGTCAGTAAAAAATAAAGATATTGCTTTGAAATTTGGTTTGAGTATCGTCCATACTTGGTTCTCTAATATTTCTTTCGGTTTTTTGAATATCTTTAAAACAATACTTTTGTAGAAATTTCCTGATTTTTTTTTGGAGGGGAGTAATTTTTTTCCCTCGTAAATCCTAGATGATCATGTAGATGAGAATGTTATTCTTTTTCTTTTGACGTTTTTTATTTGCAATTTGCATCAAAACTCTATTTTCTGCGATTTTACAAACATTTAACGTTTTCCCACCCAAATGGCATGGCATGACGTCACTAAAACGCCATTATTTCCCAAAATACTTACTACTTCACTAATTTAAATATAATTTTGACAGAAGACGTATAATTGATGAAGTATAAGGTACCGAAAGTTTCACCTCGATATCTGTCACAGTTTTCAAGTTATTGAGAAAATCCGGGAGGGGAGGGGGGTGGGGGGTGTAAAATTTACCCCCCCCCCCAGTGCCGCGCGGGTTAATTGATACCTAATGATCTACACAAAATTATTACAATTCAAATTCACATGTTTCGTATATTATAATCCGCCGCGACTGACCGCGTTAGTGACGCCAGCCCCACGAATACCGATATGTACATACATTTTTTTTCTTTCTCTCTCGACATTGTCTATGTGCGTGTGTGTTGACTGTATATAATAATTCACGGTTTTGTTAATACAATGGTGTTGCCCGGAAATGTACATATTATTATTTGTTCAGATTGGGAAGGTTTGTTTGATGCTGCTTAGACTTCCGAACTATTTTTCCAAATACAATTATGTGAAACCATACCTATATAATGCTTCGAGAGAGCCGGAGCTGAGACAGCGAATTGTCAGAAGCTGAGAGAATTGTCATAGTCATAGCCAGTTCACCATCACCCATGCATGCCTCATGCTTGTCTGGTTGGCATGGTTTACTTATCGTTTGTCTTCGTGAACTCTTAGGTACTGCGGTTAGAGATGCAATGCAGCACAAAGCCACTCCCGCCCTCGTCGACATCCCGATCACCGGGTGTTATGTTACACCTCTCTGAGTGGTAAGCAAAACACCTGCCAGGCGACATATTTTAGGTTGTGTCACGAAAGCACCGCAATACACTCGCGTGAGGTGTAAATGTACACCCAGGCACGAGTCTTGAGACACGACTACACCACAAGCAGCGGCGACCGTTACACCCCTCTGAGTGGCATACGAAACTCCCGCAATACAGCCGGCTGAGGTGCAAATTTACACCCCCGCATGAGTATTGCGAGACGTCTACACCCCAAGCAGCGGTGACGTTATACCTCTCCCAGTGGTAAACGAAGTCCCGCAATACACCCGGCTGAGGTGTAAATCTACACCCCACGCATGAGTATTGCGACACTTCTACACCCCATGTAGCGGCGATCACGGGTGTTCCGTTGCACCTATACACCCCATGCAGCGGCGATCACGGGTGTTCCGTTACACCTATACACCCCATGCAGCGGCGATCACGGGTGTTCCGTTGCACCTATACACCCCATGCAGTGGCGATCACGGGTGTTCCGTTACACCTATACACCCCATGCAGCGGCGATCACGGGTGTTCCGTTGCACCTATACACCTCATGCAGCGGCGATCACGGGTGTTTCGTTACACCTCCCTGAGTGCTAAACAAAACACCTGCCAGGTGGCGTATTTTAGGTTGTGTGGGCATCACACGGTTTAGAGGTGCTGACACCCTGCGCGGGTGTTTATTTATTGTGAGTGCAGTGTTCACACGGTAACAAAGACAGACAGCGGGTAATTGGTGCAGACTTCAAACTATGCACTAAGCACTATCACCATGCGCTGTTACACCATACAACAAGTACACCATAGTGTACTTGTTTCTCCCATACGCGCAATCAATCATCAGACGTGTGAGTGTGGAGGTGACCACCGTGACTATTGTGCTGTCAGTCTGAGTGGGCAGGTGACTCACCGTGGAGTGGGCAGGTGACTCTGAGTGACTGCCGGTGACTCACCGTTGGCCAGGCAGGTGACGGAGGCGGCGCCCACCAGCTGGTGACCGGCCGGGCAGGTGAAGGTGACCGTCTGGCCCAGACGAGATACCGTGGTGGAGGCCAGGCGGAGAGAGTCGTCGTCCACCACCGACGGACACTCCACCGCTGTAAGGGGGAACACACGCCAGTCACAGGGCAAAATACCAGACACTCCACCGCGGTCAGCACAGGGTCTCGTGTCAGGTACTTCACCGCTGCCGGCGGGGGCAACAGGTCAGTGAGCAGAAGCACGAGGTCGGCAGGCGCACTCACGCATGTATACGCCGTCAATTCCTCGGATACTACGATGCTTTACTTCGAATTAAATCCATCTCATTCTATTTGTAGTTTGTCTCCTGGTCCCGCAGACGACCGGGCCACACTCTGTCCTGGGACCGGGACAGCTGGTCGGTCGTTGTGGCCGCCGTGGTGTCTCGTGTCTGTCCCCGCCGCCTGTCACCAGCGCGGCCGGCCGGGTCGGTCGTTGTGGCCGCCGTGGTGTCTCGTGTCTGTCCCCGCCGCCCGTCACCAGCGCGGCAGCCCGGGTCGGTCGTTGTGGCCGCCGTGGTGTCTCGTGTCTGTCCCCGCCGCCCGTCACCAGCGCGGCAGCCCGGGTCGGTCGTTGTGGCCGCCGTGGTGTCTCGTGTCTGTCCCCGCCGCCTGTCACCAGCGCGGCAGCCCGGGTCGGTCGTTGTGGCCGCCGTGGTGTCTCGTGTCTGTCCCCGCCGCCCGTCACCAGCGCGGCAGCCCGGGTCGGTCGTTGTGGCCGCCGTGGTGTCTCGTGTCTGTCCCCGCTGCCCGTCACCAGCGCGGCAGCCCGGGTCGGTCGATGTGGCCGCCGTGGTGTCTCGTGTCTGTCCCCGCCGCCTGTCACCAGCGCGGCAGCCCGGGTCGGTCGTTGTGGCCGCCGTGGTGTCTCGTGTCTGTCCCCGCCGCCTGTCACCAGCGCGGCCGGCCGGGTCGGTCGTTGTGGCCGCCGTGGTGTCTCGTGTCTGTCCCCGCCGCCCGTCACCAGCGCGGCAGCCCGGGTCGGTCGTTGTGGCCGCCGTGGTGTCTCGTGTCTGTCCCCGCCGCCCGTCACCAGCGCGGCCGGCCGGGTCGGTCGTTGTGGCCGCCGTGGTGTCTCGTGTCTGTCCCCGCCGCCTGTCACCAGCGCGGCAGCCCGGGTCGGTCGTTGTGGCCGCCGTGGTGTCTCGTGTCTGTCCCCGCCGCCTTTCACCAGCGCGGCCGGCCGGGTCGGTCGTTGTGGCCGCCGTGGTGTCTCGTGTCTGTCCCCGCCGCCCGTCACCAGCGCGGCAGCCCGGGTCGGCCGCGCGGCCGTGCCAGGCCGGCTCTGTGAGCCTCGGAGGTGTTTGTCCGCGACCCACCTGTGTGAGGAGCCGCGGCCCGGTCCGCTGTTTTCGGAAACATCCGGCTGGGTGCCATTGGTGGCTGCCGTTATGTCTCCTGTCTGTCCCCGCCGCCCGTCGCCAGCGCGGCGGACCGAGCGGCCGTGCCAGGTCGGCTCTGTGAGACGCGGAGGTATTTGTCCGCGGCCCACATGTGTATGAGGAGCTGCGGCCCGGTCCGCTGTTTTCGGAAACATCCGGCTGGTTGCCATTGTCTACCGAGGCGTAGCGGGCAGTGAGCGCGGCGGCCGGCCGGCCCGGCCCACCCGTGTTATGATAGTGCCCCGCGCCGCGCCTCACCGGGCCACCTGTTCAAACAGCGCGCTGCGTCGCGACTCACGTGTTTTCGCCATGTCTCTCTACGCGCCCTGTTTGTCTAGCCTCCCCTGTCTAACCCTTCTCGCGACCTCATTTCCTCGCCGTATTTAAGTCGCTGTCAACATGTCTCCCTCCCTGTTCTCACTAGACTCTCGCGCTGATCGGACGGCTCTGTGCTCTCCCAGCCTCCGCACAGAGCGGTCGGCTCTTTCGTCGTGTGATTTCGCCTTCCGCAATATAGACTGTGAAAGAGTGTAGTGGTGTGACAAGTGGTGTCCGCCGAGAGCGGAAGCAGAAGTGCGTGATCACCGACACAGTAATACAGCGCAGGTTACCTAACCTGTCACCCCACCGTTCCTGGCTTGCTGCATTGTAAGTCTCCTTGTCGTCTGCATTTTCGACTTCTATCACGCCCACACCGACACACCTGTCACTCCACCGTTCCTGGCTTGCTGCATTGTAAGTCTCCTTGTCGTCTGCATTTTCGACTTCTATCACGCCCACACCGACACACCTGTCACCGCACCGTTCCTGGCTTGCTGCATTGTAAGTCTCCTTGTCGTCTGCATTTTCGACTTCTATCACGCCCACACCGACACACCTGTCACTCCACCGTTCCTGGCTTGCTGCATTGTAAGTCTCCTTGTCGTCTGCATTTTCAACTTCTTTCATGCCCACCCCCATTGTGTACCGACTTCATCCTTTCATGACAAATGTCTGCGCTCGCTGTTGATAATTTCCCGGACCCAAATCCCATGGACCGGTAGCCACGATCAATTTATAACTACACAGATACAGTCCACACCAGAGCGCTCGAGACACATGCGAAGGTGTTTCGAGCTCACGTAGGCTTACCGCGCGTCTGCGCCAGTCTTACCTCTGACCTCCAGGCGTATGGTGTTCTCCGTGCCGTCCGGGGAGCGGCAGGTCAGGTTGCCCGAGTCGGTGCTGCGTGTGTAGTACACCGACAGACGGTATTTCCAGTTCCGCTCCTGCTGGTCGATCGCCCAGCCTGCAGCAACACACAGTCAAGCTCGACCATTTCGCCGTCACCGTTCAACCTGGAGCAGGTCACCCATCAATAAAGAAATACTAGCTTTCAGGTAGCCATAGTTGAATGTGACTCAGACGCCAGCAAGTTTGATTCAATATTTAAAAAAACAAAAACAAAAAACAGCAGACAGCAAAGACCAAACCCCATCCGTTCAACCACGCAAAATTCGCAACAATTGGTGTCAGTTGACTGGCAGTATGTAACGGGATGGCTTTGGTGAGGAGTAAATCATGACCTGGTAATTCATGGCTGGTGGACATGGCCCACTGTACCGTTTCTGACCGGTTGGATAATTCCTGGAGGCGGCGGACCATTTCCAGACCGGGTTGCCGCGTGTGCGAAGGTACAGACAGTCGAGGTGGACGATGGAGCCGGGGTACACCACCAGCCGACCGTCGCTGCCCGGCTGGACGGAGCCGGTCGGAATGTGGTGCACGATCGTGGGCGGCGAGTCCTCTGTCGAGCGACGGAGGCACGTCATACCATAGTCTCTACCAGTGTTCATCAGAGACGACGGAGGGACGTCATACCATAGTCTCTACCAGTGTTCATCAGAGACGACGGAGACACGTCATACCATAGTCTCTTCCAGTGTTCATCAGAGACGACGGAGACACGTTATACCATAGTCTCTACCAGTGTTCATCAAAGACGACGGAGACACGTCATACCATAGTCTCTACCAGTGATCATCAGAGACGACGGAGACACGTCATACCATAGTCTCTACCAGTGTTCATCAAAGACGACGGAGACACGTCATACCATAGTCTCTACCAGTGTTCATCAGAGACGACGGAGACACGTCATACCATAGTCTCTACCAGTGTTCATCAGAGACGACGGAGACGCGTCATACCATAGTCTCTACCAGTGTTCATCAGAGACGACGGAGACGCGTCATACCATAGTCTCTACCAGTGGTCATCAGAGACGACGGAGACGCGTCATACCATAGTCTCTACCAGTGGTCATCAGAGACGACGGAGACACGTCATACCATAGTCTCTACCAGTGGTCATCAGAGACGACGGAGACACGTCATACCATAGTCTCTACCAGTGTTCATCAGAGACGACGGAGACACGTCATACCATAGTCTCTACCAGTGGTCATCAGAGACGACGGAGACACGTCATACCATAGTCTCTACCAGTGGTCATCAGAGACGACGGAGACACGTCATACCATAGTCTCTACCAGTGTTCATCAGAGACGACGGAGACACGTCATACCATAGTCTATACCAGTGGTCATCAGAGACGACGGAGACACGTCATACCATAGTCTCTACCAGTGGTCATCAGAGACGACGGAGACACGTCATACCATAGTCTCTACCAGTGTTCATCAGAGACGACGGAGACACGTCATACCATAGTCTCTACCAGTGTTCATCAGAGACGACGGAGACACGTCATACCATAGTCTCTACCAGTGTTCATCAGAGACGACGGAGACACGTCATACCATAGTCTCTACCAGTGTTCATCAGAGACGACGGAGACACGTCATACCATAGTCTCTACCAGTGGTCATCAGAGACGACGGAGACACGTCATACCATAGTCTCTACCAGTGTTCATCAGAGACGACGGAGACACGTCATACCATAGTCTCTACCAGTGTTCATCAGAGACGACGGAGACACGTCATACCATAGTCTCTACCAGTGTTCATCAGAGACGACGGAGACGCGTCATATCATAGTCTCTACCAGTGTTCATCAGAGACGACGGAGACGCGTCTTACCATAGTCTCTACCAGTGGTCATCAGAGACGACGGAGACACGTCATACCATAGTCTCTACCAGTGTTCATCAGAGACGACGGAGACACGTCATACCATAGTCTCTACCAGTGTTCATCAGAGACGACGGAGACACGTCATACCATAGTCTCTACCAGTGTTCATCAGAGACGACGGAGACACGTCATACCATAGTCTCTACCAGTGGTCATCAGAGACGACGGAGACACGTCATACCATAGTCTCTACCAGTGGTCATCAGAGACGACGGAGACACGTCATACCATAGTCTCTACCAGTGTTCATCAGAGACGACGGAGACACGTCATACCATAGTCTCTACCAGTGTTCATCAGAGACGACGGAGACACGTCATACCATAGTCTCTACCAGTGTTCATCAGAGACGACGGAGACACGTCATACCATAGTCTCTACCAGTGGTCATCAAAGACGACGGAGACACGTCATACCATAGTCTCTACCAGTGGTCATCAGAGACGACGGAGACACGTCATACCATACGGCATGTTCATCAGAGACGACGGAGACACGTCATACCATACGGCATGTTCATCAGAGACGACGGAGACACGTCATACCATACGGCATGTTCATCAGAGACGACGGAGACACGTCATACCATACGGCATGTTCATCAGAGACGACGGAGACACGTCATACCATACGGCATGTTCATCGTACGGCATCAGCAGCGTCGCAGCAGACCACGCCAACGTCAGAAGAGGGCAGAGCATGTCTAACCATTACCATTACAACATATCGCAACAACGTCATTGGCATGCTGCAAAAGCACACACTTCATACGGAGTGATTCGGCAGCGGCTCAATAGATTGGAAAACCAGATTTGCTAAGGAGCCTGTTTCAGTCAAGCCACGCACACATTGTGACGTTTGACTCGACACTTGACACTTTAAATGGAATACCGCACGCTTGGATGTGAGGGTTCGCAAGTGTTCTACATGAGCGCCTGTGAATGCGGTCGGTACACCAGACAACTCACGTGAGAAGTTTGTCAGTACAGTGGTACATTAGACCGCCTGTGAATGCGGTCGGTACACCAGACAACTCACGTGAAAAGTTTGTCAGTACAGTGGTGGGCTGACATGAGGGCAGCTGCGACGGCTTCCAGCCACCGTCGACACAGAGAAGCGAGGCGGCGCCCAGCAGTTTGTACATGCCGATCTCCTGGCACCGGGCTGTCATACGGGTACCGTGGTGAAACACTCCCGGTGACTGAAACAGGAGAAATACCCTGTGGTGAAACACTCCCGGTGACTGAAACAGGAGAAATACCCTGTGGTGATACAGCCCCGGTGACTGAAACAGGAGAAATACACTGTGGTGAAACACTCCCGGTGACTGAAACAGGAGAAATACCCTGTGGTGAAACAGCCCCGGTGACTGAAACAGGAGAAATACCCTGTGGTGAAACACTCCCGGTGACTGAAACAGGAGAAATACCCTGTGGTGAAACACTCCCGGTGACTGAAACAGGAGAAATACCCTGTGGTGAAACACTCCCGGTGACTGAAACAGGAGAAATACCCTGTGGTGAAACAGCCCCGGTGACTGAAACAGGAGAAATACCCTGTGGTGAAACACTCCCGGTGACTGGAACAGGAGAAATACCCTGTGGTGAAACAGCCCCGGTGACTGAAACAGGAGAAATACACTGTGGTGAAACACTCCCGGTGACTGGAACAGGAGAAATACCCTGTGGTGAAACAGCCCCGGTGACTGAAACAGGAGAAATACACTGTGGTGAAACACTCCCGGTGACTGAAACAGGAGAAATACCCTGTGGTGAAACAGCCCCGGTGACCGATACAGGAGAAATACCCTTTGGTGAAACACTCCTGGTGACTGAAACAGGAGAAATACCCTGTGGTGAAACACTCCCGGTGACTGGAACAGGAGAAATACCCTGTGGTGAAACAGCCCCGGTGACTGAAACAGGAGAAATACACTGTGGTGAAACAGCCCCGGTGACTGAAACAGGAAAAATACCCTGTGGTGAAACAGCCCCGGTGACTGGAACAGGAGAAATACCCTGTGGTGAAACACTCCCGGTGACTGAAACAGGAGAAATACCCTGTGGTGAAACAGCCCCGGTGACTGAAACAGGAGAAATACCCTGTGGTGAAACACTCCCGGTGACTGGAACAGGAGAAATACCCTGTGGTGAAACAGCCCCGGTGACTGAAACAGGAGAAATACACTGTGGTGAAACACTCCCGGTGACTGAAACAGGAGAAATACCCTGTGGTGAAACAGCCCCGGTGACTGAAACAGGAGAAATACACTGTGGTGAAACACTCCCGGTGACTGAAACAAGAGAAATACCCTGTGGTGAAACACTCCCGGTGACTGAAACAGGAGAAATACCCTGTGGTGAAACACTCCTGGTGACTGAAACAAGAGAAATTCCCTGTGGTGAAACACTCCCGGTGACTGAAACAGGAGAAATACCCTGTGGTGAAAAAGGCCCGGTGACTGAAACAGGAGAAATACACTGTGGTGAAACACTCCCGGTGACTGAAACAGGAGAAATACCCTGTGGTGAAACAGCCCCGGTGACTGAAACAGGAGAAATACCCTGTGGTGAAACACTCCCGGTGACTGAAACAGGAGAAATACCCTGTGGTGAAACACTCCCGGTGACTGATACAGGAGAAATTCCCTGTGGTGAAACAGGCCCGGTGACTGAAACAAGATAAATACCCTGCGGTGAAACACTCCCGGTGACTAAAACAAATGCATCGGAGCTCTGGTGAACCACCCATAATGGCCGAAATAATGTATAAATGAGAATAACGAATGACGCGTTCGCTCCACCATAACTCAATAACAAATGAAGCGTTCACTCCACCACAACTCAATAACAAATGAAGCGTTCACTCCACCATAACTCAATAACAAATGAAACGTTCACTCCACCATAACTCAATAACAAATGAAGCGTTCACTCCACCATAACTCAATAACAAATGAAGCGCTCACTCCACCATAACTCAATAACGAATGACACGTTCACTCCACCATAACTCAATAACAAATGAAACGTTCACTCCACCATAACTCAATAACAAATGAAGCGTTCACTCCACCATAACTCAATAACAAATGAAGCGCTCACTCCACCATAACTCAATAACAAATGAAGCGTTCACTCCACCATAACTCAATAACAAATGAAGCGTTCGCTCCACCATAACTCAATAACAAATGAAGCGTTCACTCCACCATAACTCAATAACAAATAAAGCGTTCACCCCACCATAACTCAATAACAAATGAAGCGTTCACTCCACCATAACTCAATAACAAATGAAGCGTTCACTCCACCATAGCTCAATAACAAATGAAGCTTTCACTCCACCATAACTCAATAACAAATGAAGCTTTCACTCCACCATAACTCCATTTCACTCCACCATAACATTAATAGGGGGTAAGAAGAGACACGTCTTCTTTGACACGCATAAACTGTAAAATCTCCATTTTTCATTTACTACGTATTCTACCTTACCATGATCGATCGGTAATCCGTGATGTTTCATGATGTATCGTACCGTAGTAATACGTGATTGGTGACGTCTCATGTTCTACCTTACCGCGACTGGTTGGTAGTTGATGGAGAGAGCTAATTGCTGGGGAACGTTCTCGATGAGGCAGCTCTTCAGCATCGGATGGTAGCTCTCATCTGGAGCAGGAGATCTCTGGGTCAGACAAAGCATGATATTTTCCTGATTTTGTTTTGTACTCGTGGTGTTTGCGATGTGCTATTGTATATTCAAAATATATCAAAACGAACGAAGACACGACACGCAACGCGACCGTGTCGCAGCAATAGGATCCACCATCAGAGGATGCGCTTTTCCGCACCCGGAAACCTCGTCGGCGCGAGTCTCGAATTATTTTCGCGAGCCGGCCTGATGGACGGGATAAGAGTAATTCCACTCATAAGCCGGGATGAGGGCAGGATCGCCTGACGACGCTATCTCTGTCGCCGGCACAGGTCGCCGCCGCGACAAGCAGTCGACTGACCGAGGCTGCAGTCGACTGCTATATGTTATAGCCGCGTCAGGACTGCTCACAGGGGGTTCTGCGGATCTCAGGACACGCCGAGTCTTTCTCAGGAACGGGACGGACGAAAGGCGTCACAGGGTTCTGCGGATCTCAGGACACGCGGAGTCTTTCTCAGGATCGGGACGGACGAAAAGCGTTCTAAGTTTGTCATATATGAGCTTCATATTATGTTAGACGTTGTTGGTAAATGGCCGTTTTCCGTACAAAGAAAATTACTAAGTTTCGAAGCCATTTATTAAAATCATATCTCGCAAAATTTTATGTTATTCTTTTGTGTTCTCTCAAAACATTGCATTTGTACAGACATGGGGTCTCCACTAGGCACAGTGGCTATTATGCCCCGATTCACGAATGACTAATGAACGATTTAAATAAAAATCGCACTCAATAGCTAACTACGAATACCCACATACATGATGCACGTATACACACATACACACTTACACACGTAAACAAAAATAATTAACTTGCATGTAGCGCATGTTCATTGTTCATGCGTTTGACTAAGCACTCAGGGTACAGTGAAACCATGGGAGCTTCCTTACACATTGCGAAGTAATTTTTTCAAGTTGAGGGAGAAAGTCGCCTGGCGCATTCCATGCAGTTCGGTAGGAAGACTATTGTAGAGGTTTGGTGCCCTAACCCAAAATCGGCGTTTACCGGCCTCCGTTTGACATCGAGGAACTGCGTACAAATGGTCCTGCCGAGTGTTTCGTTCCCTTTTCTCACGGTTAAATTGAAAAACAGCTGCGAGTGCATCTGGCTTGCCACTGCTGACAACTTTGTGTGCAAGGCTTAAGGTGAAAAGATCGACTAACTGTTGTGGCCGGAGCCAGCCCAGACGGTCCCAAAGGTCAGACACATGATCAAATTTTCGCTTGCCGAAAATGACCCTTGCTCCGAAATTGAGTACCTTTTCGATTCGGTCCAAGTTTTTTTTCGAACCATTACCGTAGACTGAAATGCAATACCTGACTTTCGAGACCACGAGTGCTGTTACCAGTATGGTAATGACACAGTTAGGCATCACCGCGAGAGCTGCGATTGATAGAAAAATGTGTTCATCGAAGCAGGATAAAGTGAAAATGATATTGATTGACAGTTGGCCATTGGCAGAAAAGGGGCAGGTGAAATGTCCAGCAATATAAATTGAACTATGGAATGGTGGAAGCAGATGGGAGTCAATGCATGGAAATTGAACACTCAGGAATAGAACGGAAGGAGGAAACTGAGAAGGAGAAGAGCGGAATTTGACAGGACGGGGCAACACCCTGCTAGTAGCAGTGCTGAGTTAGTGCTACAGGCGTATAGTAGCAGTGGTGAGTTAGTGTTACAGGCGTGTAGTAGCAGGAAGATGAGGGCGAAACCTGAGACGGAAGCAGAACAGCAGCCAGGCGGATCCTTAGTCAGTACGAAATGCGTTCCGGTTCACCCAGGAACGTGATCGTTACGATGCAAGAACGGAACGGATAATGATCCGAACAGAAACATTGCGGAAACGCGGATACAAATGGAAGGAGGATGTCTACGGTCGTCTCACCAGCATGTCAGAGGTCTCTTACCATGGTCGCTTTTGCAATACGGTCCCGCCCAATGCCCGTCAAAGCACTTGATGTTACACTTCTTCCTTTTGCCGCTGATGGTGTCAACTTCGGCTATGAAGTGCACCTCCTGACAACAATCAGAAAACGGACAATTTAGCATCTGATTTCAGCCGAGGAAAATTGCTATTGTATGCTCGTTATCTGAGAATGCTCGTTAATCTGAGCATTCTTATAATTATCAGTAGGAAGATGTATAACATTATGCTCATGTTATGTGTACAATATCGACAATATATTTTGGATTCTTTTCGATATTTTTTCACATAACATGAGCATAAGATTATACACCTTCTTACTGATGAAAATTATTTATGTCATAGAATGTTTCTATGTAAAAATAATGTGCCTTTAAAATTAACTGTCAAAGTACGCACTTCACATGCTATCTCTCTTCTATAGGTACATTGGGTTTGTAAACATGTCGAGTAGTCTAAATCGTACCTGGACTTTGCTGTAGTTGATCTCTGTGGAGAATCGGGTGCCGTTGAATGCCAGCTGTGGAGTACTGCACCCGGCTGAAATTAACGCGATACATTGTGTAAGCGAACAGAATGTGGCCCGGTAAAAGCTATAATTGTGCAAGAAGGGATTCCTAGCCCTGGTACACTGGCAAACTTGACAAACGAAAGCAGGGAAATATTCACGTTTTGATCTACTTCTCTGCATTATCTTATGCATCGTGTATAGTATCAAATTGTTCGAGTCTCAATTTATAAATGAAATCACAACTTTTTGTATTTCGATTTATTTTATTTAACAAACAAGTACATATACTCCTTTCAGAGTTCATGATCGGTATCTTACACGATACCGATCATACCGATCGTTTTTTCTTTCCTTCAAAAACTGCATCTTAACGGTTTTTCGAAGAACAAAGAAGAGCTTTCAAGCTCATTACATCGATTTAGGGGAGCAGAATCGACACTCTGAAATATCGGCTTCTCCAAGGCCTCCAACTCCCTTCACTATTTGGAAGCGCGACATATCTGGCGCTTTTCTTTCTTTGGATAACGCCTCTGATTGGCCCCTGAAACAAATCACCGACACTAAATAGGTCGCCGTTGCGTGCCCAAGTGAACTTCCGATTTCATTGCTAGTTTTGTTCATTGTTTGTTGATTTTTTTCTTCTAAATGATTCTTTTTCATGGTAAGCTAAATCATAGTGTTGTATACAGCCAGAGGCAAAACTATACAAAACGCCTAATGTTAAAAACAAATGAACTAATTTTCAAAAATTGAGGGTCGCAACCACTAACTAGGCCGTCGTAGCGTGCCCAAATTAACTGCTAATTTGGTTACCTTATTATTCAATGTTTGTTGATTGTTAAGGCTATTAGAGCACATAATCACAATAGACAGAGTGCAAGCCATATTTCCATACAATTTTTGTCAAAAAACAACACGAGACAAGCCCGGAATTCGAAATTCGTTACCAAGTACTTGCAAGTACTGGTCGTTATAAGCATGGATCGTTTATCTACTATGACTTGAAATATCTCTCGGTAGGAATTGTTATATGCAAAATGTGATAAATTTACAATACATGTTTGTCTCGTCTATCGATTTCAAGTAATAACTTCATTTTGGTGGAAAAAGGTTCAGATTTCCATTTAAAACATATGCATTTCCGACTCTCAGATAGGTACACTATTTCTATGCTTGATGTTGGACATTTTATAGGCTCGGTTGTCTCGCAGGTGCCTCGAATGAGGTACAGCGACTGTGAGGTATCTTAAAATCATGTTTACGATTGGAATTTACATCCAAATGGTTTAGATCGTTGATGAAAATGTTGTTATTTTTCGGTTGCAAATCTGCGTTTTTTCTTTCTTTCAAAAACTGCATCTTAACGGTCCTTCGAAGAACAAAGAAGAGCTTTCAAGCTCATTACATCGATTTAGGGGAGCAGAATCGACACTCTGAAATATCGGCTTCTATGAGGCCTCCAACAACCAAACTTGCTGGGAAAAATAGTGCGATAGTGAGCTGCTTTATTTGCGAATCGGCGCTCAATTCGTTCGACCATAACTAAATATCTTCTAAGTCGAATGAAATCAAACTGCCTCAAAACCGAGTGCCGGGCCGTTCAGGGTTATAGCCCACCACGCTAAATCATTACGATAATATTCCATCCACACTACGGCGTGGGGTCACGCAGTTTTCAGACTGCATAAAATGCCAATCTTGACCATACTTTAGTATACCTACTTTTATGACTTAAAGTGAATATCTTCGTTGTATAAAATCGTAACATATATCCTCAATTTTCGTTCTTGTCGGGTAGACTCCAGTATATCGTTTATCCCACATCATCTCGGATACTATTATAGCCACAATAGCGGTACTATGGCCATCATCAAGGTGCCTATATTGCGTGAGAAGATGTAAATCCTAGGTCAATATATTCCATTCAATAAACGTGAGAAAGGCGGGGTGACCAGCCATAACAGAGAAGCTACCGGGCAGTTGGGGCGCCACTAATTTACTGTACACATGTGGGCCATGATAATAAACTTAAAGTACGCTCTTAATTGACCCAATGCATAGCATCGTGTAAGAAGTTTATGATCCTAGAACAGGGGTTCTAAGCGTCAAGGGTATAGTTAATAGTTATCCCTTAATGACGACCAGAATGACTCGTTACCTCCCTCAACCCCCCCCCCCCCCCCCAATTGCGCAGACCGCAGTTCTCGGCTTCAAGCCATGCGGTACAGCATAACTTCAGGCGTTTACCACTAGTGCCATCTAGGGACAGGAATATAAGTAGACATGTGTGCTGTTGCTCTTAGCCTGATTCAGGCAATGCGTTCCCAGCGTATAACAACACGTACACCGCAAAATAAAGCTGATCATCATTTAACATTGATATGTTTGGATGTTCTTTGAATAATGTGGTGACGGTGAAACAGAAACTGGAAACTGGGATATACCTATGTGTGGGGGCAATGTATGTCAGTAACGAACACATCAGCAACCATTTCTCACTTATCTGCTCAATCACCATTACCCCTACCAAAAGCTCCATTATCCCTACCGAAGGCTCCATTACCCCCTACCAAAGGCTCCATTATCCCTACCAAAGGCTCCATTATCCCTACCGAAGGCTCCATTACCCCCTACCGAAGGCTCCATTACCCCTACCGAAGGCTCCCCTACCCATACCGAAGGCTCCATTACCCCTACAGAAGGCTCCATTACCCCTACCAAAGGCTCCATTACCCCTACCGAAGACTCCCCTACCCCTACCGAAGGCTCCATTACCCCTACAGAAGGCTACATTACCCCTACCGAAGGCTCCATTACCCATACCGAAGGCTCCAGTACCCCTACCGAAGACTCCATTACCCCCTACCGAAGGCTCCATTACCACTACCGAAGGCTCCATTACTCCTACCGAAGGCTCCATTGCCCCTACCGAAGGCTTTATTACCCCGCCCGAAGGCTACATTACCCCTACCGAAGGCTCCATTACTCCTACCGAATACTCCATTACCCCTACCGAAGGCTTCATTACCCCTACCGAAGGCTCCATTACCCCTACTGAAGGCTCCAATACCCCTACCGAAGGCTTCATTACCCCTACCGAAGGCTCCATTACCCCTACCGAATGCTCTATTACCCCTACCGAAGGCTTTATTACCCCTACCGAAGGCTCCATTACCCCTACCGAAGGCTCTATTACCCCTACCGAAAGCTTTATTATCCCTACCGAAGTCTCCATTACCCATACTGAAGGTTCCATTACCCATACCGAAGGCTCCATTACCCCTACCGAAGGCTCCATTACCCCTACCGAAGGCTCTATTACCCCTACCGAAGGCTTTATTACCCCTACCGAAGGCTCCATTACCCCTACCGAAGGCTCCATTACCCCTACCGAAGGCTTTATTACCCCTACCGAAGTCTCCATTACCCATACCGAAGGCTCCATTACCCCTACCGAAGGCTCCATTACCTCAAGTGGGGCATTTACCCCCTATTTAAGCATCACTGTCCTATAGCAATATCTTTGAATTAAAATAGCCCAGGAGATATATCTTACCGTTTGATGGCGTGGCGGCCGATCGGTCGGTCTTAATCTGCGGAATGCCAACATCGCATGCCCAAAATCCATGCCTACCAGTTTAACTAGAATACACAGTTCTCGAAACTTTCGACACCCAATTCAAGTCCGCGTAACTAAAAACTTTACACATCGAATCGGGTGACAAACCAAGGGCTAATCGAAAAACAGGGCGTCAACTTAGCTCCTCTAGTGCGTGCGCCAAGTTCCAATGCTTCATCCAGCGTTCTTATGGTACCAGGACTGCACTGCAGAGGAATGTCTACCTCGAAACCAAAGAAAAGGAATTAAATGTTAAAAATCCAAAGTTATGCAATATAGAAATGAACAAAATGAAAATAGGATTAATCAACAAAATGCAATCGTAAAGTAAGTCTCACCTCGCTTTGGCGATTGCCCACTGACGAATCCCCGCTGAACGACCATCAGCCCCAGCACCAGCAGCACTCCCGCCCGAGGGTACCGGGGTCGAATCATGTTGTCAACGATGACGGAGTGCCCAGCGCGCCGCCTGACCGTCACCGACTGCTGTTGACGTCTGTCGGCGCGTCGAGCCCGACGACGAGCAACGAACGAAGAGCGACGCCGCGCCGTGCTGCGCCGTGCCGCCGTGCTGCGCCGTGGCCCCGCCGTAGCGCTGCCGTAGCACCGCCGTAGCGCCGCCGTAGCGCCGGCGTGGGAGCGGACGCCACGGGACCACCGGGTGCTGCAGTCGGCTCATTTGTGCTGGTGTGAGAGAGGATTAGAGATGACGACGGGGCGCGGCTGGAGGCGCCGTGTGGACGGAGCGGGAGGCCGGTTATGTGACAGTGGGCGATGGGCTGGTGATGCCGGTGATGCGGGCGAGGCATACTATTGGACGCACCGCTGATGAGGTGGCTCCCCCGGGAACGACGGACGGCACACAGAGTCTTGTGGAGGCTAGGAGTTCGTCAGGTCGCGGCAGACCGGTCGTTGGATATGTCTCGTCGAAGTATGAACGTTGCCTGTACGCATTTGATGAAACAAAATGTGAATAGGCCTAAGGTCAACGAACCGTAACATTTCCAAAGAAAACTGGATCGAATGTTGTTTTCACTGGGCGAAAAAATAGCAAGACAAATAGACAGGGACGAAATACATGTGTCTTGATTTCTTATGTAAATAGCAGGGTCACGAGTATTTGCATAGGATATATTTCGATTCCGAGCTAAGCAGAGCCCGTGGAGCAAGTCCTTGCACCACCATGCAATTGCACAATCTCCGGTAACCAGCGGAGTTTAATTTGGAAAATTGTACGTGCCTAAACGTCCCTGGATATCATTGTATTGTGCTAAAAACAAACCATTCACAAGACAGTGGCTATCACGGCTATCGAGGTTTGAGTCAGTGATATAAACAGGGGCATAAACACGGGTTAAAAGCACGCACACAACTGAGCATGACACACATACAGTGCATCGTAGGGCACTTGACAGATCAGGTCACGTGGTTGGATGCGAGCAGTTTGACCTTTAGCGCCCTCCTAAACCATCCAATTGGCATGGTGCTAAAGTCAGGAGGCAGTGAGTTGAACATGTAAGCCCAAACCTCGATGGGGGCAGCAGCCAAATGTGTCCTCTTGATGATGAATATATTTAGAGCCTATACTTCAAACCAGTAATTAAATCGCTAACTTATTCCTTGCAAGTAGATATGTAGAAGACGCGGAGGATGGCAACGGCCGGCACACATGATGCAATACAGCTCATAGAACCCAGGCCGAAACTGGCTCAGCAGCATTCCAAGAAACATTGCTTATACAGAACTGGGAAATATTTTTGAACACTAGCAAAATGCGAGATGTAGGGTGTGAAGAGTGTGAAGTGTACCAGCGTACACTCAGAAACACTTTTTTATGACTTTTGCTGAATGCTCTTCCCTGAGAAACCCGCACGGTTTCCATTTCGAGACCTTTCAGTGGATGGTCTTGCCTGATAAATCTACATGGTCTCCGGCGTTGGTTGTTGAGAGTAAATATGTCTCCAGCTGACCATTTTATGTCTCTGAGACCATCAGGCAGTCAACGAATAAGAAATGTCTGTTCCGATCGAGGATCGAACCTGCGGATGTTTTTGAAGTCAGCTGTAGAGAACAGTGGATGGTCTCCTGATATAATCCCGACGTTGAATTAATTCCATGCAGATGACGCCACCATAGCACTGCAGGTGTCGCTGTAATCCCAACGACGGAAACCGACTTTAATTCAAATAAATACCGAATAACTATTATTTTTTTCGATTGCTTTGATTTGTAAATATTACTTTCATACCATAATTTGTTAACAAAACAATATTTATACACCGAAAGTCGGTAATTATCTACCTCACCCAGCAATTCCCTTGGTTGGTGCAATATTTTTGCCTACCCTGGTATAAGTAGTAGCTCAGTGGTGGAGTGCTCGCTTAACATGTGAGGGGTCTCCGGTTCAGTCGCGGCCGGCGCCGCTACTATTTTCAGGCATTCTCAAGCAAGACACGGTGTTCACGGTGAGAACCTTGACAAAAAAGATAATCTTGAGACCAAAAGACCCTCTCGATAGTTCTCGTAAAATGTGGCTCTGCATAAACTAAATCGACGCCTGTATGGCTTCTGAGAACTCTCAAGAGTCTCCGATGTCTGTCAGTGTAGAGCTATTTTTGTATTGCTATATTTCCGCAATGTGTGGTTTAACTGTCCCGGGACCGGGTCATTTACTTGGGATTGACGACGGGCGTCAAACCACGGGAGATTCTGATTTGTGTTGGTAACCTGCTGCCATATATGCGTTCCTTGTTAGGTGATAAGTGGCCGCTGCAGGGCTATACTCCGCCACTCGCCTGCGGTTAGACGCCACCGCTGACCGGTCCCTCGCACCCCGCGTGTGTTGTAGAAGGTCTCTATATCTGAGCTGCACGGTGGGTGACGTCACCGCTGACCGGTCCCTCGCACCCCGTGTGCGTTGTAGAAGGTCTCTATATCTGAGCTGCACGGTGGGTGACCCAATACCCATCATCCTCGCTCAAAGCACGACGAACAGAATCCAGCGTCAGCATTTTCCCGTCTGCAACAGTTAGGCATTGACAAATCGAGATATATTAAACGATTGTGATTAATGTTCTTTTAACGGACCGCTTTTATAACTTGGAAAATGACGGAAGGTTATTCCGACGCTTTCTCCCGTCCGATGTTTGGATGGAGGGGTCCTCAGCCAGCTTTAGGGGCCCCTTTCGACCCGAGAGGGCCCTCTGGCCGCCTGAGTGAATCCTCGACCAGCTTGAGGGGGCCCTCGGTCAGCCTTAGGGGCCCTCTGATAGTTTGAGGGGCACTCGGCCAGCTTGAAGGGGCTTTGTTCGGCCTGAGGCCCCCTCTGTCGACCTGAGGGGATTCTCCGTCAGCCTGAGGGGACCCTATGTTGGCCCGAGGTTCCCCCAGTCGGCATGAGGGGGCCTTTGTTCGGCCTGATGGGCCCTCAGACCTATGTCGGTCTGAGGGGCTCTCTATCAGCTTGAAAGACCCTCAGTCGGCTTGAGGGGTCCTCAGTCGGCCTGAGGGGGCCCTATGTCGGCACAAATGCCCCTCAAAGAGGGCCCAAATTTGCTCCATGGGTACCAACCATCAACTATTTGGTAGTAAGACAAATTATCAGTGCCTTCTTAGCAATTTGAATGGATTCATGGCGCTTCAATTCAATGACCACTGCCGGAAAGCTCTGTGGTCCAACTGTCCACGGCCAGAGCGGCCGACAACTCTCTTAAGTGCACTACAAAAGGTGCAGTAAATCATGCTTTCCTTTAATTTTTGGACTTTTACGAATAGCCGCATGCCAGCCTGCAACAACATCATTGGTAAAACGATCGTCCTTGGCCCTGAAATGGATGGCGTGGCTGTGCGGTCGACGATGGGCCAAAAACGTCTAAGCAGCATGGCAATGATACATCTGCAATCTGCATCCCGATCAAGTGCCACCTCCACCTGCTATTTTGGACCGTTTCATGATGTTAAAAAATCGACGAATTTATTCAAAGGTGGCTTAACCTATTAGTGCCCGAATTTGTGTTTAGCATGTCCTACTATGTCAACTAGCATGTCAATTTAGCATGTCCTACTATGCCTTTCCATCTTGTCTTTCGAATACAAAAGTGTTATCCTGTGTTTTAACCCTATTTGTAACAGGGGGGGGGGGGGGGGGGGGGCGGATTCCGCCCCCCCCCTCATGTTTTTCGCAGATATCTCCAGAACGGCTGGGAGCAGGCCTATTAAATTTTGGGACTTTTCATAGAATTGAATACCGCATTTGGAGTCAAAATTTTGAGTTCTTAACCTGAACAGAGGCGGTTCCAGGGTACAGTTTTGGGTGGGTTCGGAGGCGATATTTGGCGATAATACGGAAATGCGATCTTCACGGTTTCTTCCTAACTGCCTCAAGTATGAAGGAGTTACATCGGTTCAAGGTGATTGCAACAAGTGCAAATTAGATGATGTTAATGAAATATCATAAAAATTACATGGCAGAGGCGGTTTCAGGGGCTTGAAGGGGGGGGGGGGGGGGGTTCCAGGAACTATTCAATGCTTGGCGGGAAGCAAATAGAGCAATGTAAGGGGCATTTATAGTTATCAAGATGTAAAAGATAGCTTCTGCCTCCATTATTTGCATAATTTATTACATATAGAGTTTCAGGGGCGTGTTCAGGCACATGAAAAGGGGGGTGACGTCTTGGTGATGACGATATGCCAGCGATAACGGCGCAATAGACGGTTAGCTTATAATGATATATGCACATATGAGGTCAGAAAAGGGAATAAAGTCATTTTCTTGCAGAGGCGCGCTCAGTAATAGAAGAAAGGGGGTCATATTATTGCAAGGAAACTAAGAGGCATGGGCGTACAATGACATAACATACTGTAGTTTTCGGATGAAACACGCACCACAGGCTACTCTACGAACGATTATAAGATAATAAGCGAGTCCAGGTAGGGTGAAAGGGGGGTAAGCAATGCTAATTGAAGTTGTAAGTGAAATAGTCACTGTTGACTAGTTAGTATCATAATAGCGGATAATATATTTATCAAAAGGTATTGAGCCGCCCCAGTTTGGATCCTGGATACGCCTATGATGAAGTAAAACATGCAAAAAGGAACTATCTACGATCATTAACATATTTATAGTGCTGGGTAGCAACTTGTCTGCGGTTAATATTTTTTCCCAATTTTACCCCCCTTTTTCACTAACCTGGTACCGCCTATGGCAAATAATATGATTTTTAACTGTTTTGTCTAATGTCACAATCACATACCATTTCATTTATTTAAAAAAAAACATCAAAAAATGGTTTTATTACGCATTTACTTCACCCCCATATTGAGTGACCTGCAGACGCCTATGATTTTTGAATTTTCAAACGCCACTGTTATATATCAATTCCCAATTCAATCTCTATCGATTCGTATTAATTGTGTTAAAATCGGTCGATAAACATGGAAGCTATGTTGGATCAAAAATACCACTAAAATTTGTGGTTTTTGCCCCCCTGTTGCCCCCTATCAAAAATGTAGATTTTTTGTATTATTATTTAGAAATGTAGATCGTGTTGAGGGGAACCAAACGCCGTTTAATTTTTGAAAATCGGACGGGTAGATCTCGAGATCTCCGGGGGGGGGGGGGGGGGGGGCGGAATCCGCCCCCCCCTGTTACAAATAGGGGTAGCCAGGAGCCTGTTACAAATAGGGTTAAGTTGCCCAGATTGTTATCAATTTTCAATGTTCTGCTTCTGCCAAGTATGCTAGCATTAGTCGTACACGATGATACTATGCCACGGTCCACGCTGTCACATCCTGTTCTTATCCTGCAGAACGGTAATGTCGACATGTATTTGGACATTGGACATTTTTTAACTCTTCCACTTTAACGTCCGACACATAATAGCCGTTTTCACGAAGTATTATTGCGCGGAAAAGTTTCTGAAAGATTCTGAAAGTTTTGAAAAACTACACAACTTAAATAGAAATGTCCCTCATCATTTTTGTAATATGTTTGTAAGGATAAAATATGTTGACAAAATTGCGGTTTGGTGGTAATAAGCAAGATTGATTAGCATGTCCTACTATCCTAATACCTAATAAGCAAGCAAGGTGGTAATAAGCAAGACAAATTGATATAATCTTCCTGAAAAGTTGGAGGAAGATTCTATCAATACTTATCTTGCTTATTACCACCAAACCGCAATTTGGTCAACACATTTTATTCTTACCAACATATTACAAAAATTATGAGGGACATTTCTAGTCAAAAATCGCATGTAAAAGTTGTGTAGTTTTTCATAACTTTCAGAATCTTTCAGAAACTTTTCAGCGCAATAATCCCTCATGAAAACGGCTAATTTGTATCTACTTATTCAGGCGTTAATAATTTCGTATGCTTGACCGAGTTATTCTCTCATATTTCTGTAATCCCACCCTGTCCACTGCATTTTGGTGTATTGAAGCAGTAATCAAGTTAAAGTTAGTGCACCAGAAGCTGCCTTCTATAATTCAATGAAAATTGGCCGGTACGCAACATAACTATTTTCCGCATGGCAGAAGGAAAATGTACATGCAACCAACAAGATATATATATGCAATTTGGTTGCAAGCCACTCGTAATGCGGGTATTGTGCTCACTGTGATGAGGGTGGATATCATAAGGCGTCGGCTTACAGTTATTATGCTTGTAGTTATCGGTCCGTTTATTATCGCATCTCACTTTCTAGATTTTAAGTAAGGCCGAAGGAACATTGTAGGTAGGCATATCTGATTTATAATGGTCTGAGAAGATTCTAATACAATGACATTGAATCAAAAACCCTCATTAGAGATGAGGCGATTGGATTCCACGTTTGGTTGGTAATATCCCATTTACAAGTGTTATGGAGTACGCTGTAGTGTGCTTCCCCATTCGATGCCTCAGTTTCACCAAGTCTCTATGATTGGAGGATTGTAATGATCTCTCCCAAATGTTTCGAAGATGATTGCCTTAACTGAGGCACAACAATAACTAAAAGTTCAAATTCTTATTCGTACCGTGCGTGGCTGAGGATATTTCTCCTCGCTATCTTTTAATATTTTGTGGTCAAGTTATATTCAGCACCGGAGGCGATATCTGGGAAGGTTTTATTGCTGCTGACTTTTTAAGTGCCTATTGGAGACCGAGCGCGTGCTCAGTACATCAGCTGCTTTGTTATTTGAGCTTTAGATCTTCTGATGTGTGACACCCTTGTAGTGCAGATCCTTGATGTGCAGATCCTTGCAGGCTGACTCGTTTGTTAATTCAGACTGTTGCAGGTCCCAGGGTAGATTCTGCCAAATTTACCGGGTATGATATCGTAACTAGGTACTAGTGGCATAGAACCTCTGAAGTTACGGCGCCCTAAAACCCAACACCGAATCACCACCACCACTACACCCAGAATAAGTAATTGAAATAGTGTTAGTGCAGCTAAAATATGTAGAGGGGCCCTGTGTCCATGAGGGCCCATGTATGTATCAGGGGGCCCATATCCCTGACCGTAGGTACTACCTTGGCGAAATCCTGGTTACGCCTTTGGACAGGACTCTGCTAGTAGTGACGTCACTAGCCGAACTTACACTCAACAGCAGCGCCACCACCAGCCGAACTTACACTCAACAACAGCGCCACCACTAGCCGAACTTGCGCTCAACAGCAGCGCCACCACTAGCCGAACTTGCGCTCAACAGCAGCGCCACCACTAGCCGAACTTACACTCAACAGCAGCGCCACCACCAGCCGAACTTACACTCAACAGCAGCGCCACCACCAGCCGCACTTACACTCAACAGCAGCGCCACCACTAGCCGAACTTGCGCTCAACAGCAGCGCCACCACTAGCCGAACTTACACTCAACAGCAGCGCCACCACTAGCCGAACTTACACTCAACAACAGCGCCACCACTAGCCGAACTTGCGCTCAACAACAGCGCCACCACCAGCCGAACTTACACTCAACAGCAGCGCCACCACTAGCCGAACTTACACTCAACAACAGCGCCACCACTAGCCGAACTTGCGCTCAACAACAGCGCCACCACCAGCCGAACTTACACTCAACAGCAGCGCCACCACCAGCCGAACTTACACTCAACAACAGCGCCACCACCAGCCGAACTTGCGCTCAACAACAGCGCCACCACCAGCCGAACTTACACTCAACAGCAGCGCCACCACTAGCCGAACTTGCGCTCAACAGCAGCGCCACCACTAGCCGAACTTGCGCTCAACAGCAGCGCCACCACCAGCCGAACTTGCGCTCAACAGCAGCGCCACCACTAGCCGAACTTACACTCAACAGCAGCGCCACCACTAGCCGAACTTACACTCAACAGCAGCGC
Source organism: Chirona hameri (assembly GCA_036785665.1). NCBI lineage: Eukaryota > Metazoa > Arthropoda > Thecostraca > Balanomorpha > Balanidae > Chirona > Chirona hameri. Next base: position 44,766 of record JAXIVJ010001502.1, on the reverse strand, counting down.
CACCACCAGCCGAACTTGCGCTCAACAGCAGCGCCACCACCAGCCGAACTTGCGCTCAACAGCAGCGCCACCACTAGCCGAACTTACACTCAACAGCAGCGCCACCACCAGCCGAACTTGCGCTCAACAGCAGCGCCACCACCAGCCGAACTTACACTCAACAGCAGCGCCACCACCAGCCGAACTTACACTCAACAGCAGCGCCACCACTAGCCGAACTTACACTCAACAACAGCGCCACCACTAGCCGAACTTGCGCTCAACAACAGCGCCACCACCAGCCGAACTTACACTCAACAGCAGCGCCACCACCAGCCGAACTTACACTCAACAACAGCGCCACCACCAGCCGAACTTGCGCTCAACAACAGCGCCACCACCAGCCGAACTTACACTCAACAGCAGCGCCACCACCAGCCGAACTTACACTCAACAGCAGCGCCACCACCAGCCGAACTTACACTCAACAGCAGCGCCACCACCAGCCGAACTTACACTCAACAGCAGCGCCACCACTAGCCGAACTTGCGCTCAACAGCAGCGCCACCACTAGCCGAACTTGCGCTCAACAGCAGCGCCACCACTAGCCGAACTTACACTCAACAGCAGCGCCACCACCAGCCGAACTTGCGCTCAACAGCAGTGCCACCACTAGCCGAACTTACACTCAACAGCAGCGCCACCACCAGCCGAACTTGCGCTCAACAGCAGCGCCACCACCAGCCGAACTTGCGCTCAACAGCAGCGCCACCACTAGCCGAACTTACACTCAACAGCAGCGCCACCACTAGCCGAACTTGCGCTCAACAGCAGCGCCACCACTAGCCGAACTTGCGCTCAACAGCAGCGCCACCACTAGCCGAACTTACACTCAACAGCAGCGCCACCACTAGCCGAACTTGCGCTCAACAGCAGCGCCACCACTAGCCGAACTTGCGCTCAACAGCAGCGCCACCACCAGCCGAACTTGCGCTCAACAGCAGCGCCACCACTAGCCGAACTTACACTCAACAGCAGCGCCACCACCAGCCGAACTTGCGCTCAACAGCAGCGCCACCACCAGCCGAACTTGCGCTCAACAGCAGCGCCACCACTAGCCGAACTTACACTCAACAGCAGCGCCACCACTAGCCGAACTTGCGCTCAACAACAGCGCCACCACCAGCCGAACTTACACTCAACAGCAGCGCCACCACTAGCCGAACTTACACTCAACAGCAGCGCCACCACCAGCCGAACTTACACTCAACAACAGCGCCACCACCAGCCGAACTTACACTCAACAGCAGCGCCACCACCAGCCGAACTTACACTCAACAACAGCGCCACCACCAGCCGAACTTGCGCTCAACAACAGCGCCACCACCAGCCGAACTTGCGCTCAACAGCAGCGCCACCACCAGCCGAACTTACACTCAACAACAGCGCCACCACCAGCCGAACTTGCGCTCAACAACAGCGCCACCACCAGCCGAACTTGCGCTCAACAACAGCGCCACCACCAGCCGAACTTACACTCAACAACAGCGCCACCACCAGCCGAACTTGCGCTCAACAGCAGCGCCACCACCAGCCGAACTTACACTCAACAACAGCGCCACCACCAGCCGAACTTGCGCTCAACAGCAGCGCCACCACCAGCCGAACTTACACTCAACAGCAGCGCCACCACCAGCCGAACTTACACTCAACAACAGCGCCACCACCAGCCGAACTTACACTCAACAGCAGCGCCACCACCAGCCGAACTTACACTCAACAGCAGCGCCACCACCAGCCGAACTTACACTCAACAACAGCGCCACCACCAGCCGAACTTGCGCTCAACAGCAGCGCCACCACCAGCCGAACTTACACTCAACAGCAGCGCCACCACCAGCCGAACTTACACTCAACAACAGCGCCACCACCAGCCGAACTTACACTCAACAGCAGCGCCACCACCAGCCGAACTTACACTCAACAGCAGCGCCACCACTAGCCGAACTTGCGCTCAACAGCAGCGCCACCACCAGCCGAACTTACACTCAACAGCAGCGCCACCACCAGCCGAACTTACACTCAACAGCAGCGCCACCACCAGCCGAACTTACACTCTACAGCAGTGCCACCACCAGCCGAACTTACACTCAACAGCAGCGCCACCACTAGCCGAACTTACACTCAACAGCAGCGCCACCACTAGCCGAACTTGCGCTCAACAGCAGCGCCACCACCAGCCGAACTTGCGCTCAACAGCAGCGCCACCACTAGCCGAACTTACACTCTACAGCAGCGCCACCACCAGCCGAACTTACACTCTACAGCAGTGCCACCACCAGCCGAACTTACACTCAACAGCAGTGCCACCACCAGCCGAACTTACACTCAACAGCAGCGCCACCACTAGCCGAACTTGCGCTCAACAGCAGCGCCACCACCAGCCGAACTTACACTCAACAGCAGTGCCACCACTAGCCGACCTGGCACCCGACAACAGCGCCACCACCAGCCGACCTGGCACCCGACAACAGCGCATAGCCCATAAGTGTCGATTTATATATTTCTTTTGGGGTGGCCCCGCCCCCAATGTTGAGTTCGCCCCCCCCCCGAAGATGCTCTCGGCCCCCAATGCTTTCGGACCACTGGCGTATCCAAGGGGGCGAGAAGGGCCAAGCCCCCAAATCGCCTGAAGTCGACCAAAAAATGGCGCATTTCCTACTTTAAACAACAATCTACGCAATTTTCACAAACAAAGTTTGTTTTAAATCACCTATTGATACATGCAGAAGCGAAATCCGACGAGTTTTTATAATTGTGTGACTTTTTTGGGATTTGGCCTCGAAACCAGTCTTTTTTTGCCGTTTTGACATAACGATTATTCACTTCTAAGCGTAGTTTGTTAGATTGATATGACCCGCGATATATGCTAATAAGAGCCACTTTAAGTTTGGGTACCTCGTTTCCATTCCAAGGGATACTGATTCGGGTCGGATCTGTACCGGGTAAAATCATACATCAATGAGTCAAGGAGTGTATCGACTAAAGCCGACTCAATCTCTCTTCACCTAAACAAATTGTTTTGAGTCGGAAATGAATTGCCTTAGAAAACACTGAAACAGCTAGGCAGGGGCATAGCCACGGGGGGGGGGGGGCTGAGCCGCCGTCAGCCGGACTGAGGGAGCCCTTAGTCGATCTGAGGAAGCACGTAGCTTGGTCTGAAAAGGTATATATTTTTTTCTTATTGAGGTCGAAGTTTAGAGGCTATCTTTGGATTTTTGGAATTTGCGATTGGAGCTCCAATCCACAACAAGACGAGGGGGCCTAGGAGTCATGACCCCTCTGGAGGGTAACCGAGGTCGGCTTGAGGGGCCCTTGTTCAGCCTAATGGGTCATCTGTCAGCATAAGGGGCCCTCAGTCGGCTTGACGAAGCCCTCGGTTATCTTTAGGAGCCTTTGGAAAGCTTGACAGGGCCCTGGGTCGGCTTGAGTGACCCTCAGATGTCTGAGGGAATATTTGCAGGCTTGACAGAGCCCATTCCAAGCTTGAGCGGGCCTCAGGCTGGTCTGAGAGGGTAATTGTTTAGGAAATTGTCTATGTCCCATGCCTTAAAGATATATATTATTAACTATCCTTCTGCAATAACCTTTGCAAGGCCTGGGAGGCCCCATGCCGACCTGAAAGGGCCGTTTACCACTCTGAAGGGACCCTAACAGGGCGCTTTTCGGTCTAAAAGGGCGTTTTTCCGGCCTGAGAGAGCTCCAAGTCGGAAAGAGAAGATCCGTTTCCTTGAGAGGATCATGAATCGCTATGAGACAGCCATCGTCCGGTCTGAGAGGCTCCTTGCCAGGTCTGACAAGGCGTTACCTATGATAGCCGGAGAGGGTCCTTAGTCTTACGAGGCCTGAGGGAGGGAGTCTAAGAGGGTCTTGGCAATACCTGAGAATGTCCTAGGTTGAGAATGCCCTAGGCTCGGCCAAATACTTTGGTTTGAAGCGCCGTCCGACGCAATGCCAAAACTTATGTGACTGTTTATTTTTGCATCAAAAACGGATATAAAACAAACTGTTTGCACCTATTCCTTATATTTTCTTTTACATCAGAAAATGTGTTATTTTTGGGCCGATTGGCGATTTCAGTCGTTTTAGTGAAGCCATGGCGCTGGGATCCATCCCTATTAAATTATCCGCCCCCCCCCCACCCCCAATCGTTTGGAATAATCGACACCGCTGCCCGCTGCAACAGCGCCGCCACCCATTGAGCTGACAGCCGATAGTAGCGCCACCTTCGCATGGCTGGGCCCTTACAAGTAGCGCCACCTCTAGGCGAGCTGGCAGCCGAATTTATCCCCACCTCCGGAGGCCAGGGTTGGCCCTGATAGTAGCGCCACCACCAAAGGGCTGGCCTCGATGGTGGCGCTACCGTCCGCTTTCTGGCGGTCTTTAGATACCACGCCTTTTCAGGGCCTTCGAATAAATGGCTAAAGGCATATAGTAATATAAAGACTGCAAGACTTGAGTAGAGTATACGTTTAGGTTGTCCGAATGAGTAAATAATTGCAACACCATTGGGGCACGATATGCATACAGTATTATCTATGAGTTTCCGTACAATACATTTTAACCCGCCATTGGCTGGGGGGGGGGGGGGGGGCGTTTAACGCCCCTCTGATGAATTTTCGTAATAGCTAAAAACAAAATAGCGCTACCAACGTGAAACTTCGGGTACCTTTGTCTAAATCACGTTTACGTCTTCTGTGAAAGATGAAGCAATTTCGTCTAACAAATGTCGAGTTATATCGAATTTAGTGACGTCACTACACACGAAATTTGCCCCAAAACCAGCTCAAATGTAACAGACAGTGCAAATGCAATGTTTTGAGAAAAATACAACCCAAAAACGTCAAAAGATAGCAAATGGCAAGGGCTACAACATGGCTGTCTGGGAATTTGAAAAAGTTTGGTTTTTGACCCCTAAAATTCAAAAAGTTTTTTGGAAAATGCTCACAAAATCAAACTTTTAAAAGATATTAAAAAAATCCAGAATATTTATCCGATAACCACATATGGAAAACTACCATACCAAATGTTAGAATGATATCACCTTTTTGACTGACGTATGGCATCTAAAGTATTGGTAACTCATGAAGTTTTTATTTAAAAATGTTTTGTTTTTGCTTTTATTGACCAGATACAGACAAATAAATGGCCCCACTGTATTTCTGAGACAAAATTGGTCTAGAAACATGCCTTTGTTTTTTAGATTTAACAATTATATTTTTTGACCTTCAGTGACCCTGGACCTGAACTTGACATTAACTTCACGTAAATGAAGTCAGGTGGTAAAATGACTATAACTATCGAATTCTACGTGGAAAATAACTTATAAAACATGTGTTGCATGGCTTTCGTAGATATTTTGAGCATAGTGACCTTTTGTGACCTGACCTAGACCTTGACCTTGGCCAACAATCTCACTTTAGCTTATGCAGCATGTGTAACATACATTTGGCATCTCTTTGAGTGATCCTGGTCGTAATGGAAGGCTTTGGATGGAAAGTATGGCCGATAAACTCAAATACGCCGATTTTGTCCTTTGACCTGACCGTGACCTGACATTTGACCTCCCTTTGACATTTTTGAGCATGCTTTAGATTCGTCTCATTGAGAGCTTTCGATTGCCGCCTTGCGCGTCTCACTGCGAGCATTGGTTCGGAAGATAACCAGGAGGGGGAGGGGGCGTTTAATGCCCCCGCCCCCCCCCCTCCCCAGTCAATGGCGTTCTGCTGAGACCCCAGTCAATGCCGAGTTAAGCTCATTATTTTCTTATCTATTCCCTGCACCGCATTGAACTCGAGTTAAATAGTAAATGGTAATACTTATAAATACAACTCTTACCAAATTGTTAAACAACAATTCTGTGAACATAAGGCGACTGACGACATGTATGATAAATTATAAATATCATCAAGATAGATATCAATATCGCGCGGTTATTGACATAAGCGGGGTGGCATTTTCGGGTTAGCGTAAGCTTCAGAGAGATGGTGTAACTCCACCCCGCGACCCGCACCACCTCTGTCCACGGAGAGGCACTGCTCTGATCAGGATTCCCTGACAGCGATCGTCCTGAAATGCTGCCAAAAGTCGTCACCCCGGGTCCCGCGGGAGCTTGGGGGGGGGGGGGGGGGGAGGGGATGAGTGTCAGACGCGGGACTGACACCGCCGGCCTCTGTGTTGTGTTGGTTATTGATCCGGGCCTGCAGCTCAGATGCAGACGGTCTGGTCGAGTTGCATCACCAACTGGGGCTGCTATGAGCTGGGAGGTCTGTCTGTTTTCTGGGAATGTTTATGTGAAGTTAAGGCTTGCCTGAGCGGAGTTCTAAACATGTATATGTTTATGATGACTTGATGCCATTAACATGAACTCATCTATCAATATCACGACTGACATTATGACGGGTCATAAGGGCCTTAATCTTTTCCACGTTTTTGTGTCGGTTTGTATTGTTAAAGCTTTTGTGCTGATCTGCGTTAAATGGGGACTTTAACCCTCGCCCTACGGGCGCTTTTTTCACCTTCGCCCTACAGGGGGGGGGGGGGGGGGCTGACAGGCCCCCTGTTAACTTCCAAACCAAGCAACTTAGAGCAATGCGGTAAGAACCAGCATGTTGCCTGTCATGAGAGTAATCTAACAGAATGCGATTTTTAGGTTTCAGGTTAACGGGTGACCTTCCAGGTCCAGTGAATGACCTCGGATTTACCAGGTCCAGAACAGCGATTTTGCTCTTCAGAAAACCTAAAAATTAGAAATTGATAAATGTAAATAAAAAGGCATGTTCCTAGACCAGTTTTGGCTCAGAAATACATAAAAGGTAATTATTTGTTCGTATCTTGTCAAAAAAAAGTTAAAAGTTATTATAAAAATGACGTCATCAGTTTCTTACACTTAGGGAGCTATCACTCAGTCAACAATGAAGGTATTGCTTTGAAATTTGGTATGGGTATTGTCCATACGCAGTTCTCTCACATATGTTCCGGTTTTTCTAACATCTTTGAAAATTGTGATTTTGTGGTGATTTTTCCAAAAAATCAGTTCTTTTGTAAATTTTAGGGGTCAACAACCAAATTTGTGAAAATCCGAGATTGCCATTTTAAAGGAATGCTATTTTGCATCTTTGGGGAATTGCGTTTGCAATTTCCTTTAAAACTCTGTTTTCTACCATTTTTCAAATATTTATATTTTTTCCACCCACATGACGTCATCAAAACATGATTATCTCCCAAACTACTTGACCAATTTCAATTCAATTTTTACAGCATACGTATAATTGGTGTAAACTCAGCTACCGAAAATTTCAGCAAGATGCACCGTACGTGTAAAAAGCTATTCAAGAAAAACCTTAGGGGGGGGGGGGGGGGGCTGTCAGGCGAGGGTTATTGCGAGGGTTAAATGTTGAGCGCACGAGCTGTCAGAAATTATAATATAATATTGTTATACGGGTCATACGGGAGGGTCTAGAAAATCGACCAGATTAGCGGATGAGCCCATGCTCCGAAACTACTGGACCGCTCTGAGTGATTTTTTCGCCATTCGACTTAGAGTGGTCTGAAACGGTGCCGTTTTTGATTTTATATAGTTTGGTCCACCCTAAATGTACCAAATTGGACCAAAACCATTAGTGCAAATTTGCCAACGAGCCCATGCTCCGAAACCATGGAACCGAGCTGAGAGATGTCTTCACCATTCGATCCGGCGTAGTCCAACACGGTGCCGTTTTGGATTTCATACAGATAGGTCCACTTTAAGTAGACCAAATTGGACCAAAACTTTTAGTGCAAATTTTTAGTGGGGGGGGGGGGGGGAGTTGTGCCCACCCCACATGTTTTTCGTAAATAGCTCAAAAACGAAGCAGCGCAAGGCGGTGGCTTTTATGCGAAATTTACGAAAACACAATATATGGTGATGCCGACCTTTTAGACTTGATGTGGTCTCTTGGGATATTGATGTTGTACTGTACAATATCGTGATGCTCTGTTTTTGTGCAATAATGTGTGTGCGCACTGGCCACTGCTCTTGGAATTTGTCACTACATGTGATGCAAAATAAGCGTGATGATGATGATGATGAATAGCGGATCGTTTGACGCAAAAAAGTTGAAAATCGGTCAGTAAATGTTTTCGTTATATGGATTTAAATTCCAAGATGGCGGCCTGAATCGAGGCCGGTGAAGCGATATATTCGGAATCTACAGTCAGATGGTGATGACTGAAACACCATTCGGTAGCCACAATGTCAATGTTAATCACATAACACAACTTTGTACACCTTGCTGGTGACCTGTGATGTCACAGAGGTAAAATTTTCAAAATCGTGATATTTTGCCAGATTTGACGTTCATGACCTCGTTTGACCTTGACGATAATGACCTACGGTCACTATTTCTTTTTATACAAAATGTAGATCATTATACAGCATTTATTATACATTCATTATATCATTATAAATTCACCTATGCACCTATCTACACTGCAAGTTTGATGGTTCTAGCTTCCATACTTTCGGAGATCTCACGGGGGGGGGGGGGGTAGGCACAAGCAGACCTCCTCCCCTCTCCAGTGCGCGTTAGTGGCATACCCCTCTCCAGTGCGTGTGTTAAAGCATTTATTAACAAAATATAACTAAATGCTTATACCAACGCTAGTTTCACTTACATCGAATTGAAAGTACTGACAATTAGTTAAAATATGGTTCCCAAAAATACGCATCTGTATCATAGCTGATCTAGGATCCCAGTGTATTTCAATGCAAAATGATGTCTGCAGTCTCTGATTCCGTCGAATCCGTCGACTAATGGTGAAGACGGATCTATGATCTCAGTGGATCCGGGATCCAGATTCCAGAGATCAGATCACGGGATCGGAACACATGTCTGGAATATATCAGTGGGAGTAGGCGGCGGTACGTGAGATGTGTTGTGTGATCACATGATCGTTTGTATTGGGTGGGACACGTGTGTACAGTACACTCCATTCCCACGCTCAGGCATAGGCGGCGGAACGGGGGGGGGGGGGGCACCGTGTCCCCGTTGAATTTGAAAGGGTGGACACCCATATCAAAGTGCCCTCCCTTAACCCGGCATTGACTGGGGTCTCAGCAGAACGCCATTGACTGGGGAGGGGGAGGGGGCGTTACACGCCCCCTGGTTATCTTCCGAACCAATAATCGCAGCGAGACGCGCAAGGCGGCAATCGAAAGCTCTCAATGAGACGAATCTAAAGCATGCTAAAAAATGTCAAAGGGAGGTCAAATGTCAGGTCACGGTCAGGTCAAAGGACAAAATCGGCGTATTTGAGTTTATCGGCCATACTTTCCATCCAAAGCCTTCAATTGCGACCAGTTTCACCCAAAGTGCTGCATAAGGTATGATGCATATCCCGCATGAGCTAAAGTGAGATTGTTGGCCAAGCTCAAAGTCAGGGTCAGGTCATAAAAGGTCACTATGTTCAAAATATCTACGAAAGTCATGCAACACGTGTTTTATGAGTTATTTTCCACGTATAATTCGATAGTTATAGTCATTGTACCACCCGACTTCATTTACGTGAAGTAAATGTCAATTTCAGGTCAAGTTCAGGTCACCGAAGGTCAAAATTTTATATTGTTAAATCTAAACAAAAAAGGCATGTTGCTAGACCAGTTTTGTGTCAGAAATACAGTGGTGGCATTTATTTGTCTGTATATAGTCAATTAAAGCAAAAAAACGCAATTTCAAAATATGACGTCATAAGTTACCCATACTTTAGATGTCATAAGTCAGTCAAAAATGGAGATATAAGTTTGCAATTTGGCATGGTAGTTGCCTATGTATGGTTCTCTGAGACATATCTTCCGGTTTTTGAATATTTGAGACAATTTTGATTTTGTGACAATTCCCCCCCCCCAAAAGAAGTTTTTGGAGTTTTGGGGGACCAAAAACTAAAAATTTCACAAATACGAGAAGCCAATGTTTAGCCGTTGCAATTTTCTATCTTTTGGCGTTTTCCGATTGCATTTTGCTTCAAATGTGGCATTTGCACGGCTTGGCAAAGTTTAGCTGATTTTGGTGTAAAACTCGTGTGTAGTGATGTCACTAAATTCGCTATAACTCGAGAAAAAATTTCGACCATTTTTTCGTTTTTGCACGCAAGACGTAAACATAATTTATAAGAAGGTATCCGAAGTTTCACGTTGATAGCGCTATTCGTTTTTCAGATATTGCGAAAATTCATCAGGGGGCGGGGTGAAGGGGGAGGGGGGCGTTAAACGCTCCCCAGTCAATGGCGGGTTAAATCTGGTGTGGCTAAGGTTCATGGTATAGGTACATTGTTAAAATTATGGGAACACATTTGTATAATGCCTTTGCTTTGACAATCAATCGTAAAAATTATCTTAGCAGCCGGTAAAATATAGCCATCCACAGTGAAAAACTGGACAATTTCGCGCCGCTTCGCGACATGACACGAATTTTGCAAATGATTATATAAATTTGGAAAATGAATTATATTAAGTGTCTGGCAGAGGTCCTCTTTCGCGGTAATTGCTGGTCCCAGAGCCCACTCCCATCATCAAATATTAACTTTCAAGCGAGCTACATGTTTAGCTAGTCTGTCAAGTTCCGAAGAAGGCGACGCAAACGCAAAGACTAGGACATCGGCAGTCGGCACCCATAAGCTGTACCAGTGTAACGGTTCCCAACTTGCTGGACCAAAGAGTTAAAAGTGAAGACCAGGCCAAGGCCATTTCCCCAAGACCATTTCCTCAGGCTCCTCCAGATCCACAGAAGCAATTTATACGCGAAAAGCCGTTATGTCCCTCGTTGCTTTCAAACCATTTATACTGTTACCAGATATTTGCTACAGTTCGGTGCATGCTACATATGTATATGTATACAATACAATTGTTAGTATCATATTTACTTTTGATCGCTGACTGCCACCGGTGATCGTGATTGACTATTCGAGGCTAATGTATCTACAAAGTACCTGTGCTTTAAACAACAATCATAATATAGAGATGTGCTACGCAAGAAAAGGGTTACCTGAGGTGAGTGAGACTGCTCCACTGACTGTCTGGTTCCAATATTACAATTTTGTTTTCCACGACCTAAATTTGACATTTCCACGCCGATTCGTGTCGTCCCATGGTTAGCCAACATCCTATCCTTATCCTTAACAAAGTGCAAGGCCCCCGCTTATATTTCTGAGTTGTATCAGAGAAATCCGTAAAAATCGCGCAGTTTCGCGACGCTAAATAACAAGTACGGTCACCTATAACATTATTACCTACCTATAACATTAACACAAAAATGTAGTCCCTATGATGTCCCCTTTGTGGATTTCCGAGGTCAGGACCCGCGTTAAGCAGATCTTGTTGTGCATGTCCTGACCTCACCACCCGATCGCACAATTCCTGTTGGCTGACATAATTTAGAGACAAAAGTTTTACTTGTCCGACATACTTGCCTCGCTCACTGACGTCACCTGACCTTGAGTGCGACCGCGCTGCCAGTTGCCACTGGCGCCGCAGGCCATCCCAATCAGGACTAGGAACAAATAGCGAGCGCCGAAGCGACTCAAACCCTGTTGCTACTATACCGCGGAACAGGTCAGAAGTCCAGCGCTCTCCCGCTGAGCTACATGGGCGGAAAGCTACATGAATACACATTAGAATGACGCAAAGGCACGTATACAAATTGGGAGTATTTTTTCCGTCATTTCAGCCGATCCCCCAACTTAAAATTTATTGGTGACACCCCTGACTCATGCCGTCATTTTAAGCCACTTTTGTTTTGTTTTTAGCAGATACAGACAAATTAATGTCACTGCTGTATTTTGTTTTTGACCAAATTGGTCTTGAAACATACATTTTTTTAAATTGTTTTCCACTGACCTTGGCTCGTCCTAAGTACCTATAAGTAACTCATCCCGCTATTTTTTTAGTTATGTGGTTTGGCTTTTAGCGACCAGATACCGCAAATGAATGTCAATGTTGTGTTTCTGTGAATAGACTGGCATATACACATGCTTTTTATATTATTTAATTTTAAACTTTGACCTTATGTGACATCATTCCTCACCTTTACCTTATAAAGGTTAGGTTGTGAAAAGGGCTGGTACTACAGTAGTACTTGCGTGTTAAATAACACACAAAACATATGTTTCGTATATATTTTGCGCAGTGACCGTTTGTGACCTGACCTTAACCTGTGTTTACAATACAAAAATGTATGTGGAAGATGCATTATACAATATGCATGTGGAAGATGCGCTGCATGAAGCTTTGTGACTAGAGACGTAGCCAGGAGGGGCGCGGGTATGATGTCCCAAATATCAATTTATACTGGATAAAATACGATGATGCGGACGACCCGATCCTACTCCCCGGTCAACACAATTTGGGCTCAGGAGTAATAGTGGAGGAGCGAAATCGAAGTGCCCCCCCCCCCCCTCTCCTTGCCCAGAACCGTTCCGCCGCCACTGCCGGCCATAACTGCCAACCAGGCTGGCAGCTAACCAGAGAGATATCAGCCGGCTCACGGATGGGTTAGCGTGCCTGCCCGGCGTGTCGCGGCGGCTGTCGGCGTCCTTTGATAGTGGAGGGGCCGCCACGAGGATACCTGGCCCCGCTGGTGGTCTGGCGCGAGGCGATATCTGCCGGACCCCCGACAACGCCAGCTGCGGTCTGGTCACGGGAGCGTTGCGTGGTGCTGCGGCATCCCTCAGCGATTTTTCGAAGGTCCCGGTTGTCAGAGCCAAGGAGGTCCTGCAGATCTGCAACGTCGCTGATAATCTTTGCAGACTTTCTCTCACATTCTAATTTTGATTTTTCAGTTGGTGCTGCATAGTCGGCCCCATGGTCGGCCCACGTGTGCTTGCGTTTCTTCAGCTGGCGACAGATATATCGATTTTCTTATGACTGGAAGTCCGCTAAAAATACGTCTTTAAACATCTGCAGGGCATCACCACAAGATGGTCACGTACTTGATTGGCCTACAGCTCCTTCCGTGAGCTGAAGAGCTGCTGCCGCTTGTTGTGCGACAACAACCTCAGAAGGATGGCTCGCGGCCATCCGATGGTTCCGCGCTGCCTGCCGAGCCGGTGAGAGCGGTCTAAATCTCCCGCAGACAGGTTGTATGCGTGACATCCAGCACGAGCCTGTCAGTGTTCTATTCAGGCAGTTCTGTCACAATACCGAATACTTATCACCCGGCAGTGTCTGCGACTGTAGACGTATCCTTCCATTCAGCGTGATGTTCCACTGCGGCCCGTTTGTCCTGCACGTGTATTGCAGTATTCCCTGGGTTGATCGAGCAGTGTGCCCTGAACACTATCTAGGTAGCCCTGAACACAGGGCTACCCTCACCTCAGGGCTACCCTCAGGTAGCCCTGAGGGTAGCCCTGAACACCATCTCCAGCACCGCCATCTTCGTATCCAGCTGATACAAGGCTCGGGTGACAGCTGCCTCCGCTCCTGGTGACACGATCGCTCGTGAAGGCACGTGACCTAGTCCGTATTCAAGAAAAGATCCGTCAGTTTTGTTATCTGGCATACGTACATTTGACGCCCTCATGTACATTTTGGTGATGATGGAACAAGCGTCGGAAGTGTTTTGTATTATCATAAGGCATGTGTCAACATTAATTTTAAGCAAAACACTGCTTACAAAAGACAGCCTGCTAGGAATTAACGCCGTCGTTTCTCCAGTATGCCGTGAATGTCAAATAGCGCCCATACATGATGCGCTCATGCCCCATGGTATACTTAGGGAACTTAGGGTAAAATTGCAACCTGTGGTTTCACAAAATATATTCGAGAGATACTCCAGCTCCAGGTTAAATGGAGTGTGCCTACGCACACCAGTCATACGGAATTGTCGACACTGCATGGTCTATACAACGGATTTTTCTTAATTTAGCCACTTCTTCATTTCTCCAGATTCACTCTAGTATATCATACCTTCCTTCCAGGGCCAGGGATACTTCAATTATCTCAGAGCGGTGTATTTTCGATAATAATAATAATAATGATAATAATAATAATAGTAATAATAATAATAATAATAATAATAATAATAATAATAATAATAATAATAATAATAATACTATTACTAATAATAATAATAACATTTATTTCGCACACACAAAGTGGTACATCACAAAACAGCACTCTTTAAATCGTCATACGATCATCACACCGATCATACGGAACACTCAACACTGCTGCTATCTACGGTCACTGTTCCTGTTCTGTCTGCCTGTCATCAACCATTCGGTTGAGCGAAGCCCTAAACATATGCTGTATGGGAGCTTTTCCTGTCGATACCAGGTCTAGAACCACGATACCATAATCATGTCTAAGCGGATGATGATTGGCAGCAAGAAGTCCATTACCGCCATTGGCATTGAGCGTACACACGACGATGCGATTCTTGCTACAATTCAGCCTCTTCCAAAAGCATGCATGCTTGCCTGCTCGCAACCAGCGTGAAACAGGGCAGTATCTTACATCATGACACAATTCGTGATTTCTTACACAACGAGGTAACCGAAGCAACTTTTGTATACAAGAATGATATGCCGCACAAATTTCCCCAAAAGGTCGTTTCTCGCTTGCTACATTCCAGAGCTCGCAGCCATACACAGTCATACAGTGACCTCTGAAAGGTTGCAGGTTACTGATCTATCAGCATATCTTAATTTCGCACACAGCATATTTTCACTATAATACATGGCCCGCATGGATACACCAATCCGGCCACGGCCCCACCCAAAGCGAAGAAGGCTGGGGCCAACATGTTTTTTGGTCCCACCCACAGGATATCAGTGAATACACATTCACGGTCTGGTTGATGGTTCTAATATTGTTTTTTCACGATTACCTCGATTGTATGACAGGTACAAACACATATTGTATGTACGACAGGTGTGCCACGGGTAGAACGGGTTATCAATCCCTAATTCACAAATTGCCTATCACTGGCTTGCACCGCCACTTCACCTGTAATCGACCACCGGAGCAGACGGGTTAGCACTAGTATGCACTATTCTACAACACAGAACAAACACACTTGTTCCATCCCGTCATAAAACAGATTGGTCACAGACAGAAGCCGTGTCTTCCTTTTAAAGGTAGGTAGATGTTTGTTGAGCTATTTACTTTGTGATCGACATGGAGGACGTTCGCGAAGAGAGAAGAGGAGACACAAGACGTGGTTTTCGGAGAATAATTAAAGGGAGTGTGCCTACTGTTTTGGAATGTCAAAAATATTTTTAATACGGTAAGTAGCTGTTGGTTTGATTGTTGTATATGATGAAATTCACATCTGGAGCCCCTTTAGCTGAATTTTCACTTATATTGTTTTTTGTTTATTTTTGTTTCGATATCTATAAAACGATCGCCACTATGGTGATGTTATGTAAAACGGCGCACATAAGACAATACAATTACGGTCACATCATGCAAGATAGAAAGACGAGCTTTGCACAGCACGTTCTTGCCACTGTGAACTTTATTATGTGCAAGTTTCGTAGCTCTAAATTGATATCTTCTCCAAAAAATAGCCATCGGCCATCATCGAAATGGCCATCATCGGAAAACATGATGGCCGTCCAGTTTCTGTTCGGCTGCTGCTATCAGCGTGCACGAGCTGTTTTGTTGAATTGCTATTGGCCGGCGCTAACAATATGCTAGCAGTTTAATCGATAGTTGCAGTGCTTCTAGTAGCGGAAGCCCTCTGGAGTCTACCCGATAACTTTTTGCTCCCAAGCAAATTCCTGGAGTCTTTGAATATCTCAGCAACTAGGGTGAATCTGGATAAATGAAGTATTGGTTCAATTCAGAAAATTGTGTTCTATAGACCAGTGTCAATAACCCCAACTAAGCGATGTGAGTAGGCACACTCCCTTTAATATGACGTAATACCTCCTGGAAACGTGCAGGTAAGTTCGCCCTGTTATTGTTGCGTGGTGCACATTCTGAGGCGATAAGTGATACAGAGATGAATCAAGCTACATATGCCAATTTTCTGAAGTTAATGGTATTTATTTTGATGTTACAAATGCAATTACGAACTTTTAAAAGTCATTTAAGCCATCGTACTGGCATCGATGACTTGGCAGCCTGTTTGAGGTTTCCCATAAATCATGGCCTCAAAACGGATATGAAGATAAACTTATATATTCCTGAAGCTATGTATATACTATATATTTCATTTTCGGATTTTCGTAAATCCCCGTAGAAGGTGCAATAAGGCCAACCACGCTTTGTGCGCCATCCCTCACGACCCAGCGCCATGCGTTTGGTGGCGAGTGCGTCACGATATCGAGCTCGGCGAGTGATCTCGCTCCGGCATAGGATAGGATGGTCTCATGGTATGTCACGTGACGCACAGTGGGCCTCGGCAAAACCAGTAGGGCAGGCAGGACAGGGTAAGATGAGCTGCTCATAATCACAAGAGACAGAGTGCATGACGTGTTTTCCATATAATGTTGGGCAGGACAGGGTAAGATGAGCTGCTCATAATCACAACAGACAGAGTGCATGACGTGTTTTCCATATAATGTTGGGCAGGACAGGGTAAGATGAGCTGCTCATAATCACAACAGACAGAGTGCATGACGTGTTTTCCATATAATGTTGGGCAGGACAGGGTAAGATGAGCTGCTCATAATCACAATAGACAGAGTGCATGACGTGTTTTCCATATAATGTTGGGCAGGACAGGGTAAGATGAGCTGCTCATAATCACAATAGACAGAGTGCATGACGTGTTTTCCATATAATGTTGGGCAGGACAGGGTAAGATGAGCTGCTCATAATCACAATAGACAGAGTGCATGACGTGTTTTCCATATAATGTTGGGCAGGACAGGGTAAGATGAGCTGCTCATAATCACAACAGACAGAGTGCATGACGTGTTTTCCATATAATGTTGGGCAGGACAGGGTAAGATGAGCTGCTCATAATCACAACAGACAGAGTGCATGACGTGTTTTCCATATAATGTTGGGCAGGACAGGGTAAGATGAGCTGCTCATAATCACAATAGACAGAGTGCATGACGTGTTTTCCATATAATGTTGGGCAGGACAGGGTAAGATGAGCTGCTCATAATCACAATAGACAGAGTGCATGACGTGTTTTCCATATAATGTTGGGCAGGACAGGGTAAGATGAGCTGCTCATAATCACAATAGACAGAGTGCATGACGTGTTTTCCATATAATGTTGGGCAGGACAGGGTAAGATGAGCTGCTCATAATCACAATAGACAGAGTGCATGACGTGTTTTGCATATAATGTAGGGCAGGACAGGGTAAGATGAGCTGCTCATAATCACAATAGACAGAGTGCATGACGTGTTTTCCATATAATGTAGGGCAGGACAGGGTAAGATGAGCTGCTCATAATCACAATAGACAGAGTGCATGACGTGTTTCCCATATAATGTAGGGCAGGACAGGGTAAGATGAGCTGCTCATAATCACAATAGACAGAGTGCATGACGTGTTTTCCATATAATGTTGGGCAGGACAGGGTAAGATGAGCTGCTCATAATCACAATAGACAGAGTGCATGACGTGTTTTCCATATAATGTAGGGCAGGACAGGGTAAGATGAGCTGCTCATAATCACAATAGACAGAGTGCATGACGTGTTTTCCATATAATGTAGGGCAGGACAGGGTAAGATGAGCTGCTCATAATCACAATAGACAGAGTGCATGACGTGTTTTCCATATAATGTTGGCCAAAAACAATTCGGGAAAAGACCGCAGTTTGCTGAGATCCAAAAGCCAATGTCAAGAGGTGTCATGGAAAAGCAGTGGCTTCCATACCATTAGCCGTATTCACAAAGGATTTTGCGTTTCGGGCGATTGGGGCGTTTGGGGCGTTTGGGGCGTTTGGGGCGATTGGGGCGTTTGGGGTAAATGGTTCTATAGCTCGTAAGAACACGGCTTTTCCCGGTGATTTTTGGTATCAATCGCACATTTATGAATTAATGTATAAGTATATGCTCTTACAATTCAATATTTCCCGTTAGTTTGCTTTGAATATTCAAATCTTGAGCAAATCTGGCAATTTTGGGTTGCGTTAGTTCCTTCTACAAAATATAACGAAAACGCCCCAAAAGAGGCTAACAAGTATACTAGATAATCAGCTTTGATTAAATAAAATACGCAATTGACACTTAGTTAGGGCAAAATTGAAGATATTAATGACAAACAAATATAATATTATGATGAAAAATGCAATCAAATGTCAAAAGCATAGACATGCCTTAATTCATCGTCGCTCCGTCCCGCTGAGAACCACCACAGCCATCTTGCATCATCAGAGCTAGTTTAAGATGAAATTGTTAATTTTAAGTAAACCATAGTGTTATCATTAAAAAGGAATTTCCAGAAAAATACATTAATTCATATAGTTGCGATTGATATTAAAAATCGCCGGGAAAAGCCGTGTTCTTACGAGTTATAGACCCATTTACCCAAAACGCCCCAATCGCCCCAATCGCCCCAATCGCCCCTAACGCCCCAAACGCAAAATCCTTCGTGAAAACGGCTATTACCATTGCATCGCCTTGATATTGGCGTCCCAATGTCCCCCCTCTCCCCCGCGAAGTTCCATCCCTGTACCATGGATGAGAGAACGAACGTAGTCTCTTACCCATGCCTGTACCGCGAGACTCCGGTTGGCCCAATCTACCAGAGCCGGCCGTCCGACCCAACTGTATTCCACTGGGTGTGGATTGCGGAAGAGGCGGTGCGCCTTGTCAAAGTCCCCCTCCGCCAACTGATGGATGGGTCAAGGCATATCGCGTGCGAACTGCGATAACAAAACGGCTGCCATCACTAGGGACATCTAGCGTTTGTGAGGCGTTTTTCAAAATCACCTGATCACCCACCAGGGTTGAAGTTCGCGCTAACCCACCCTAACAATGACGTAATTTTTGTTTTTGTTTTGTATTGGAAACATTTGTTTATAAGTAAGCAACAAACACAAATTTTAAAGCAAAATAAAAGCGCAAATATTAATGTCAAAAGATGAATTTCTGGCATATCTATTTTTTAAAATGAATTACGTAATTTAAAACCAATCGGTGAAAATACAAATATGTTGGTAACCCAATGTTTTAAAACGAGGCAACACTCAGTCTCAGAGTGCGTTCGGAAGGCGCAAAATTTCGCGAAAAATTTCGTGAAATTTATCATGGTCGTTCGGTAGGAATTTCGCGAAAAATTCGCCGGGTTCGCCGTATGTGCATAATGTAGGTATCTAAACAATTATTTCATAACAATTATCTTTGGTTGGCAGCAAATATTTTGAGAGAGACTACTATTACTGTTGATCACAGATGACACAACAAATCAAGAATAAAAAAACGTCACCATTAGCCATTGTCATCACCACCACTATAAGCAATTAAATATACAATTAATTATTAATAGGTCCACAAGTAGACATGATATGCATCTGAAAGCATGCCACATATTATAACACAGTTACCAATTATGCAAATCACATATTCCATCTATATCGGTTATTCTACACTTCACCATCTCCTCAAAGTGGGCCGCCATCTTTACAAACACCGCCGTGACATGCTCCGGCGATTTCACGTTATTTCGCGAAATCCTGCGCGAAATCCCTCGTTTCGTGCTCTCCGAACGGCCAAGCGCAAAAGATTTCGCGAAATGCGTGGGAGAATGGCCCTCCCGTACGCACTATCAGACTCCACTCAGCTCCACTATCCATTTAGATACTGGCTGTCGGAACTCTGGGGGTGCTATTGGTATTGAAGCGTTGGATATACCTAAGTCTTTAAGGGGACTTAGGTATATCCAACTTAAGGGGGACTTTGATTTTGATTTGGTCATTTAACACCAGTGGAAGTTCAATTTCAGAAGCAGTCTCAAGAATCTATTGCGAGCGTCGAGCGATGTCAGAAACCGCGAGCTCACCCTCTGGTGGCTATACAAGGTGAGCGATTGCAAGATAAAGTCAACGTCACTGCACATAACCTATGGTCTTAACACTGCGCGTTTGGGCACTTGCTGCAGGAACTGTAATACTCTTAAGTGAATTGCCAAAACACGGTACCTACATTGCACACCAGAACTGCATTGAAGGCTTGTAAATGCTACCCTCCAAGCTTATATAAATTCGCCACTCTTAATCCTTTAAATACGCGTCATGTTTGGTAAGCATGCGCACTGCGCAGCTATGGCGGCAATATAGCGCCCGCCTTTGTAAAATATGTATGCGTTGACCTTTATTGATGACCTACGTCATATTCATAAGTAGTGGCCATCCGAACCATTCATAGTAAAAGGTAGAAAGTATTTACAAGTCACGCAACAGACCCCACACCTTATGCAGCACGCCGTACGTACAGCGTACAACCGCATCTGACATAGCGATCAAAACAGCTGGCCGCGTCCGCCGCGCGTCTGTTTTAAAGTAGCTCCGATTCTGTAGTGTGGGGGTTAGACCAGTAAAACGCCCTTTTGTGCGATGGCCGAGCGGGTGCGCACTGGAAAGTGAAAACAGGTTTGAAATATGAAACGGTACGGGAGCACAAGTGGTAGTAACGCATACTCCTTTTAGTCTGTTTAGTCCTCCATAAAATTTGCCAGGCCTCCATGCATGTCAACATAAAAATTAAGTTTGATTAAATTGTATATGATCTCCTTCTTCGAATCCGCCAAAAGGGAGTACGTCCTGAGCGGCTGCATGCATCAGCGTATACAAAACGAAGGCTTAGACAAATCAAGCCATTTTTTTCAATAATTATTTTGGTTCATTTCGACGTCTGCGGGTGCCACGCGCTGTGGTACCACCCCTATCATAACGCATCGTAACAAAATCAAAATTGATTTGATGGTCCTATCCAATGGTGAAAACCCGATCTCAATCGGAGCAATGGTTGCACAGTTATTAGCTTCCGAAAACATTTGTATGGCCTGGTCGGGCCGGGTCAAATGTAAATTTGTCTAAGTTGACGAGGAAACTCACGGGCGCTTCGCGCCCGCTCGGTAATCAGTGTTAGAATGGAGTGGCGTTAAGTTATATTGCTCAAATGTTATTTGGGCGGGAGCACCCGGCCAAATTCCGTGCGAGTTATTTACTCACGCGATTTGTGAGTTGGAGAAAATGGCCAGCTGGATAGGGGCTTTGTTGCGGTGGTGGGGGCAAGCGCAGTAATGGATTTGTGGAAGTGGAGGGGATTGATTTAAGTGTTTATGACTTATGTGATTACTTTTGTGTTGATTATTTTGATTGCAGGCATTACTGAACGTAAATACATGTAGTAAGTGTGATTTCGCTACCTAAAACCGGCGTAGCAAACAACGTTCATAGACCAGGGTGTGGGAGGAAACAATTTTAGTAACATAATCGAACCTGACCCATACCTTTTACAGCAATGACGATCGCAGGGAACCACGTTAAGAACGCTTTGCAGCGCAACGAGCAACGCGAGCGGAGCGTTTTAAATGTGGATCACTGCTATCGTAATTGCTTTAAAAGGTTAGATCAGGTTCGATTATGTTATTAAAATTGTTTCCTGCCACACCCTGGTTCACGGGGATCGTTTGCTGCGCCTGCTTTTGGAAGCGATATCGCACCTACTACATAATCGGAGCTACTTGACACATTGTCTGATCATGGGGGATTTCAATTTACGAGGGTATGAAGGCAGGGTAGAGACTAGAGACCAACGAGTGTATGATGTTGAGGCAACTTTTTGAAAAGGAACTTTTTATGCATCAGTTTGTCCTTGAACCAACTACACTCAGAAACACTTTTTAGAACTTTTGCTGAATGCTCTTCCCTGAGAAACCCGCACGGTTTCCATTTCGAGACCTTTCAGTGGATGGTCTTGCCTGATAAATCTACATGGTCTCCGGCGTTGGTTGTTGAGAGTAAATATGTCTCCAGCTGACCATGTTATGTCTCTGAGACCATCAGGCAGTCAGCGAATAAGAAAAGTCTGTCCCGATCGAGGATCGAACCCGCGGATGTCTTTTAAGTCAGCTGTTGAGAACAGTGGATGGTCTCCTGAGAGAATCCCGAAGTTGAATTAATTCCATGCAGATGGCGCCACCATATCACTGCAGGTGTCGCTGTAATCGCAACGACGGAAGCCGACTTTTATTCAAGTAAATACCGAATAACTATTATTTTTTCGATTGCTTTGATTTATAAATATTACTTTCATACCATCATTTGTTAACAACACAATATTTATACACGGAAAGTCGGTAATTATCCACCTCACCCAGCAATTGCCTTGGTTGGTACAGTCTTTTTGCCTACCCTGGTACAAGCCGCGCCGTAGCTTAGTGGTAGAGTGTTCGCTTAACATGTGAAGGGTCCCCGGTTCAATCCCGGCCGGCGCCGCCTCTCTTTTCAGACATTCTCAAGCAACACACGGTGTTCACGGTGAGAACCTTGACGATAAAAGATAATCTTGAGACCAAAAGACCCCCTCGAAAGTTCTCGTAAAATGTGGCTCTCTGCAGAGACTAAATCGACGCCTGTATGGTTTCTGAGAACTCTCAAGAGTCTCCGATGTCTGTCAGTGTAGATTATGTTCAATTCTGGACCTAGTCTTCTCTGACAACAAAGAACTAGTGAGTGATGTAACCATCGGTGATGGACTCGGTAAAAGCGATCATAGTATAGTAAACTTTAATATCTCATCAAATGTTAAGCTCAAAGATAATCTCCTTCTGGTTCCAAATTTTAATCAAGCAGACTTTGACAAAATGAGAAATTAACTTGCCCAGATAGATTGAAACAGTGAGTTTGCAAGATTAGATACATGTGAATCCTGGAATTATTTTAAGACTATATTGAAGGCAGTTCAGAGTAGACACATACCATTTAAGTATAAGCGTAATAGAAAAAACGATAGACCTCCCTGGCTTACACCAGAAGTTAGAAATGCCATCAAAACGGAAAGAGCTGCATTTAAGAAAATGAAGGGATCACCAATTGAGTCAAATACGAGAAGTTACAAAAACCGTAGGAACGAGGTTAAGAGAAGAGTCAGGGCAGCAAAAATAGTAAAGGAAATAGACTTGGCAAGGAACTGCATTGCCGACAGAAAGATATTTTTTAGTTTTTACAAAATCAATAACTTTCAAAAAGTATTGGTCCACTTAAAGGAAATAGTTCACCTTGGATTTTTTTTTTACCAAACACGATTTGATGATATTTTTTAATACAATTTCTTTTTATATTGTCAAAATGGCCTTATATCGCGCCGATTCAGGCCAGAAGGCCGTACATTTGTATTGTTTATCAATACTATATGCATACCCTCTGAGTCGGAGTCCTGACGTCACGCGAATGTAAACAATGGTTCAGCCAATCAGATTTGAAATTAGTCGCGTAAGGATAGACACGCATTGGAAATGTGCCAACCGGCGGCCGGCGGTTCGCTTGCTAGCACCAGCTGCAAGCTGATTGGCTGACGGTATAGCCTCTGCCCGGGCTAGAACCAGTACAACATTATTTCGCCAGCACCGCATTCCTTCGCCAAACAATGAAATATATTCGGCTGGAAGTCTTTTCAGTCAAGAAAACTTGCAGATAGGGGTTTCCCAACACGGGCTGCACAACTGCTATCTCAGTTTAAAACTAATGTTGAAGGTGAACTATTTCCTTTAAAGTAAATGATATGTTGGTAAGTAAAGATAGCGAAATGGTGGAATTGTTGAGTAATCAGTTCAGTTCCGTTTTTACAATCGAAGACCGAAGTGGTATCGCATTACTTCATCCTCTGCCAGTAACGGAGGATACTTTGGGAGAGCTGGGCAATATAAGTAGTGATTTAGTTAGAGCATATTTAAAAAAGATAAAACCTAATAAGGCGGAGTGACCAGATACTATATATGCCAGGGTTTTAAAAGAATGTGGAAGAGATATCTGTTTCATTGGCTATAATATTTTCCAGGTCACTAAAAGAAACAAAGATTCCACTTGACTAGAAGAGTGCAAACATAGTTCATATATTTAAGAAGGGGGATAAAAGTAAGGTAGCAAATTATATACCTGTCAGTCTTACCTCCTTAGTTTGCGAAGTACTGGAATCAATTTAGTGTGTGTTACATGATATGGTGCACTGCGAGGCAATGTATGTGGCCGTTCATGTCCGTTGTCACATGTGTGCCGTTCACGTCCATGTGTGCTGTACAACCCAGGATGGATCCACGAGTCTCTTTGTTGTACAGGAAATTTATGTCTTTATGTCTACTTTAAACCACGCGTCCGCCGTCCTCTGCACTGACAGGCATCGGAGACTCTTGAGAGTTCTCAGAAACCATACTGGCGTCGATTTAGGGGGTGAACAGCTTGATGTAGCATATCTTGAATTTAGTAAAGCCTTTGATAAGGTTCCCCATAACAGATTAGGATTACAACTGAAAAGCCACGGAATAAGCGGCAAGGCGCTTGATTGGATCGAGTTTTGGCTCTCAGAACGGCAGCAAAGAGTTTGACTAAATGGGGTCAAATCTGAATGGAGAGATGTGCGTAGTGGGCTCAACAACAATAACAATGGGCCTAAAACTCAAGGCTCAGTTTTAGGCCCATTGTTATTTTTAATATTCATAAATACAATCGAGAATGGTGTAGACAGTAAAGTGTTAAAATTTTCTGACGATTTTAAAGTTTTCAGGGTTATTAGGAGAGATAACGACCAGAATCATTTCCAGTCGGATCTGGATAGGTTGGTTGAATGGTCAGAAACATGGCAAATGGAATTTAATATTAACAAATGTAAAGTTATGCATGTAGGCCGAGTAAAAAGAAGAACTTCGCACGAAATGGGGGGACAGGGATGACAACATATCAACAAGCTGTTTGTAGCGGTGAAGTATTAATCGGGGTGATCTGCATATATTTGAAAACCTACTTGAACAAAAACCTGACGAAACAGCGCATCCTCCCCCACTCCTGACTGCCTTACCTACGTTTGACCCCTGGCGCCACCACTGCTGCCTTGCCTACCTAGTCTCAAGGGCCCAGCGCCGCCCCTGGTTTTGGGCAATGCCGGATTTATGGGGGCACACCCCCTGTGGCCTATCCCAAATTGCTATGCATAGGTATTTGAGCTCTTCTCGTGCTCTCGTCATTATACTTCCTCTCCTCTCGTTATTAGACAAACATAAAGATTCTATCAAACATTATGACCAAATAGTGGGGCATGGCCCCCACCCTCCGTTCCTACGTCTGCGACTTGTTTTAAGTGTGTTAACTAAACTGGCAGCGGCTGCTGCTCCTACCAGTTGCAACTTCTGGACTTGAGCCTCAGGTACTTTGAAGACCACGAGCCGCCACCTGGGACCGAGTGAGCATGGACATCTGCCGTGTCGATGGTGAGCAGTACCTGACACTGGTGGATTGCGGCCCCTCCCGGTACGCCATCTAGAGGCAACTCAGGCGACAGGACGGGTGTATATGGAAGCGTTCAAAGTTGTAGCATTCAATGCTTGTACCATACAAAACAGCACCGTCCAACGCTTGCGACATCCAAATTTCGCCCGGGTAGGGAACATCGTCATGAACCAAGTTAGCAGCAGCCAAACTCGTGGTATCCAGCCACATACAAAGTAGTGGCAGCCAAAGCTTGCGGCCTCCAAAAATAGAACACCGAGGACATCTACCTTACGGGAACTATTGGTTCAAATATCGCCCGGTAGACGTCTCACCATAGCCGGTGGAGCGACGAAACACTAGTTGAGTAATGTCTTTCGACAGAGGGGAGTGGTGTACAGTGGAACCCGGCAGCATCAGTGGCGCCGCTGCGGCGGCGGCACTGACGGGCCGGGCGCGGCGGAGCTCCGCCGCCCGCGGGGTCTCAGTCGCTCGCCCGGCAGCGCCGGGCTGTGCGTGCTGGCGGTAGCCTTGCCTGCTGACGGGAAAAATGTTCGCTTCTGCTGGGCCATGGGAACCGTAGGAGCCCGCATATTTCCTTCGTGTTTTAGCTGGGTCTGCATTGATTTGGGTATGACGATTTTAGTGAGTATATTTTCGGTACATATGGAGCATATGGTACATATTATCAGGGTGTTTAGCTGTTTTGCCAGGTGGAGTAGGGATTTTGGGCCTCGCTTAGATACGGTAAGTATATGTATGTACCTACACACCAGTAAAACGCCCTTATTGGATCGGGAACCGGGCGGGCGATTCTTCAACGTTATTTTCCAATGTGAAGGAGCACTTTGTTTTGACCTCAGTTGACCTAAGATGACCTTGTAGGGGTCACTGAGCAACAGTTGCATAGGGTCATCAAGAATGAGCTATACAAACATGATCCTGAAATAATTGGTCTGATGTAATGCGTATTCTCTGAATGGGAGGGATTTGCATATTTTCATATTGACATAATGGGGAGGTCACGGAACCGACCTGACCTTACGTCACAGATATACACAAATCCAAGATATGCGATTTGTAGGTACTTAAGCCTAATTCAATTATGTGAGTTTAAAACTGCTCGGGACAAACACTGTTGCCTGGGCCCGAATGTTATTTTTTGGGGAGATAGGTTCACTTAATGCGACCTGGTGACATGACCTGAAGTGACCCGAAGTAAAAAACATTGCAAAATGTGTTTAATTGATGCCCGAACAGGTGCATGACAATTTGCTACAAAGACTAAGACAGCAAATCTGACAACAGGTTATCATGACCGATCAGTAAGCTGTTTGAACATAAATGCATCAACATAGTCTAACAATGTCACACTCACACCAATCGTTTTTGCGCTCTTTAATGAGACAGTGCGTATTTCCCAGAAAAACCGGCTTACGAACCTATACTCAAATACACAATGCATCCTGCTCGATAGAGACTGGTACGGTTTTGAATCATGCCACTTGTAGCCAGTGCAATATAGACCAGTAGAATACAACTAACAGCCACTGAATCGGCTCCAACGACCACCGTCGTCACATGGATGCTCAAAATGAGAGCTCAAAATGAGACAGCGCGTATTTCCCAGAAAAACCGGCTTACGTACCCATACTCAAATACACAATGCACCTTGCTCGATAGAGACTGGTACAGTTTTGAATCATTCCACTTGTAGCCCAGTGCAATATGGACCAGTAGAATACAACTAACAGCCACTGAATCGGCTCCAACGACCACCGTCGTCACATGTATGCTCAAAATGTTCGCGTTTAAGCCGGCGATCCACTAATAAAACGTCTCTTGGGTTGGTTTGAAGCTGTACAATGACATCGGTTACTCGAGGACTAACAAAACCCGTGCCCTCCCGTCCCGCCGAATTCTGGTAGCCGTTAGGTGTTGATGAAATATAAATATGGGGTGATGATGTGAGGGCGGCAGACCCAGGGCGGGCGGGTATCACATTACACCGTGAGAGAACGCGCCGTGGTGCCGCGGCGCGCCGAGCGCCACCGTACGTGTTAGGTCGCTTTGCTAAGTTGTTAAAAGTTGGAGTGTGACTCTGCGATATGATTGGCCTTAACGGTTTGCCCGGCTTCTGTTTTTACATTGCCATATGCATAACCAGGAGAATACTCACCGGTTATGTTGACAAAATGTACACCGCCATTCACCGCATCAGCACTGACAATAGCAATTTTCACTTTAGCCTTGAGTGCATTAGTAGGGTCTCCTTTGATAGGTGCAAACTTGCTTTCGTCTCCCAGTATGTTCTGAATTTTTTTGTAAATACTCATCGCGATCGAGGATGACGAAAACAGAAGACTTATCGGCCTTCCGGATGCCAATTCTTTCATCTTCTCTGAGCTGTTTTGCTGCCTCTCTTAGCTCTTTCGTCAATTAGCTCACTGCGAATTGCCCCGTAGTTTAGCGCCTTCACCTATGAGCTCATTACGCAAATTCGGACTAACTTCAACTTTCTTATCTTTTTCAAGTCTGAGAACATCTTGGTAGAGAAGTTCTAACTCCGCCTTCTTCTCAGTCAAATTGGTGGGCGATTGAGTATGGCAGTTAAGTCCAAGGTTTAGGAATTGATGCTGCGCTTCCAAACTTGCTTTCGTCTCCCAGTATGTCCTGCATTTCAGTATGTTAAGTCCAAGGTTTAGGAATTGGTGCTGCGCTTCGGTGAGATGCACAGAAGACAGATAGACGTAGCCGTGCAAATGTTCCAAGAAACTTTCACGCATATATGGCGGCGATCTCAAACTTCGTGAGAGCTAGAAAGGCTACGTCAATCTGTCTTCTGTGCATCTCACCGAAGAAGTCAATGGGAAAATATACAAATGCTTCTTTTTCAGAGAATATGCCTTACTTAGATCAGGTCAATTATTTCGGAATCATGTTATTTTAGCTAATTCTTCATGACCGAAGTTCAATTGTTGCTCAGTAGCCTCTGAAAGGTCAGCTGAGGTCATCTTAGGTCACCAACACTTTTTTTTTGTCAATAACTGGTGATCGAATACAGATAGAGACGTGTGAATGACACCACTGTGTTTGTCTCGTCGAGTCGCATCGCCCCATATACAACATGACCTACCTGGGCCACCAAAGGAACTTGACCTGACGTCAAATTTTGAAGTTGACCTAACCCGGTGTTGACGAGACAAACACGATGGTGGTAAAATGGCTCTATGTTTAACCAATTAATAGTTATTCACGCAAAACC
Source organism: Chirona hameri (assembly GCA_036785665.1). Lineage (NCBI taxonomy): Eukaryota > Metazoa > Arthropoda > Thecostraca > Balanomorpha > Balanidae > Chirona > Chirona hameri. Next base: position 16,093 of record JAXIVJ010001502.1, on the reverse strand, counting down.
TTTTCGGAAGAAAATTAAATCGTGACATTCGGCCTCTCGACCCTAAACTTTTGACCTAAGCTAACATTTGAGAACACATACGCATACGCCGATTGCTCTTTTAAAGCTTTCGACTGCTTGTTCCGTTTTTTCCTAACTGTCATATTTCTCACGATATTTGGGGGTATCTGAAGTACAGTTCTAAAACTGGCAAATCTAACCTTTGATGACCTCTGGCGACCTGAATATTGATCTGAACCAAAACATAACCAAATAGGCTCTACATGGGTTTTGACGAGCTATCGAACAGTGTTTTGGATTCCGGATACTCCCTATAGGAGCCTAGTTAGAAGGGGGGCGTTTAGAGCCCCCCCCCCCCCCCCCCAGGCACGGCGCGGGTTAAAATACATCGGTTTGTATTTTGCAGAATCTTCCATATCAACCGTCTCAAGAGCCCATGTAACCTGTTATTACGTGAAGGGTCCTACGACCGGCATATGGCCCTCTCAGGCCAGTCAATGACTCTCTCATGCCTAGCGAGGACCTCTCAGGACTGACAAGGACTGACAATAAGATACACTGTGTTCTCACGGTGTATCTTATTGTTAGTCCTAGTAAAACTCCGGGGGGGGGGGGGGGGGGGGGGAGGGGGGGGGGGGGGGGGGGGGGGAGGGGGAGGGGGGGGGGGGGGGGGCGTAGCGTTTTACCCTTGTCGCTATGTTTATGGCTTTGTGCCGGGGGCGTTTTACCTCTGGTGGTCCGGGGGCGTCCAGTTCCACGCCTCACAATCAAGTTTGTTGCCACATAGCGACGAAATACGCCATTGGTACTGCAACATGTTGGAACCGCAAGAAGAAAGTTCATAAAGCCTAGACATTAGTGATAGCCATTTAACTGTATTGACTCAAATATACCAGGCAAGACATTCAGCGGTGTGACCAGGATTTGGCCAAGGGGGTCCCGAATCCCATACTTTATTCCAGGGGCCCTTTCAGCTGAGAGGGGCCCCAAGCGAATTTGAACGGCCCAGTTTGTGAAAAGTGGACAGCGTGTTATCCGACACTTCTAAGCTAACCAAGCACGGGTAGTACAATGCCTCGTATCGTATATGGCATGTAATAACTGTGCTGGAGGCATTTGTCATTGACTATCATTACGCAGGATAACAGTGATGATAATGCCCCTAATGATCTAGTGACCAAGGGCGTCGCCGTACGGGGTGGCAAGGGGGACACCATCTCCCAGTCGTCAGGCTGTGGGGATTGCCCCCCCCCCTCCAGTTTTGGAGACAAATTCATACTTTGTTCGGAATTATTGCTGTTTCCAATATCGTAAAAGGCACTTGGAAAAGAAGTATCAGGGCAATGGAAGAATGGAAGGCACCAGGACGATATTTGTACTTTTCTTGAGGGAATTTGGCAGGAGTTTAAATGGAATTTCGGTAGCAGTAAAATCTGGCACATTATCCCGCGCACTGCAGGGGGGGGGGGGGGGGGGGGGGGGGGGGGGGGGGGGGGGGAGGGGAGGGTTGATTTCCGCCCCCCCTCAGGTTTCTCAAAGATAGCGAAAAAACGGCGCAGAGCAGCGCCACTGGGTTTTCGCACACCTGTCAGGACATCAATTGTGCACACTTTGAGAAAAAAATAACCTCGGGTCATCTCAGGTCAGGTCACCAGACCAGATCAAGTGACCCCACCTCCAAAAATGTTTGCAGTTGTGCCAAAGCCAGAGTTTTTGACCGATCAGTTTGAAACTTACAGGATCTCATGAGGGCATAAGTACTTACAATTCGTTTATCTCGGAATTTTGATATCGGTGACCTAAGGTCAGGCCAATTTCGTAACCTCCCCATGATAAGTCAATGGGGAAATATACAAATGCTTCCTATTTCAAGGATATGCATGATATTAGTCCAATTACTTCTGTATGATGTTATTATAGGATATTCTTGATGATCCAAGTGTAATTTTTGTTCAGTGACCCCTATTAGGTCATTTGAGGTCATGCGAGGTCACCATCACTTTTTTGTCAATAACTCCCGACATAATGCAGATAAAGAAGTAAAATAGACATAAATGTGTTTGTCTCGTCGAGACACGTCTTCCCATATGCAACATGCCCTACTTGGGTCACCACTTGACCTTGACCTGAGGTCAAATTGTTAAGTTAACTTAACAAGGTCACTATATATATCATTCGAAGCGCCTTGACAAGATAAACTTAATGGCGTCAACAGTTTTTCGTTATCTTTATTAAGTAAAAAGCTAATAGCAAAAACGATTTATAAAAAAACGACATTTCTTCCCTTTTTGACCTCTGGAGCCTCAAATATTGGCCTGAGATCAAATCTGAGGACACCTTAGCGATTGTAAATTTCACTGGCTAGCGTTTGCTTTTTCCGTTTGTTTCTAACTAGCATCGTTTCTGAGATATATGGGAATTTCTGGAGCGATGTCCTAAAACAGGAAAACTGGAAAATTTGACCTTTGATGACCTCTGGTGACCTCAATTTTGACCTGACCTAAAAGAACACTGAAATGCTTTCGATAGAACATGTATGGAGCTATCAAATGCCTTTTTCCGCTTCCCGCTACGTAGCGAGTTTTCGAGATCTCAGGGGGGGGGGGGCGGAAATCAACCCCCCCCTGCAGTTCGTGTTCGGCGCAAAGCCGGGTTAAGACACCAGTGCGCGGGTTAAGACACCAAATGTGCCCTATTTGTGTATTTGTTTAGGCACACTTTGTGCTTGTTGAAAGGAAACAATGGCAGTGTTTAGGGTCCTTCGTCCCTGTCGCAGTCCATATCTCTGTTGTGTTCCAACCAAGTTTGAAAGAAAGGGAGCTAACATGGTTATCAGATGTTCAAGTACCAGAAGAAATCGAAAATATATTGTATTGAATAAATTCACTACAATACATACCTATAGGTAAACATGATCAATAAGACAGATATATAAATGCAGTATTTGGTAACCAACATGTCATGTCATTCGCTTTTGCATTCCTGGTAACAGAGCGGAAAGGTCAGTTTCAATTTGTCAGTGTTTTATTACGGGACCCGAACTCGGAAACCTATATATTCAAAAGCTTCTGACTACATTTTTGTTTTGTTTAAATACAAGCCAATGCTCGGCCCAAATGCGTTCAAAGTATGCAAAGCGAGGTAGTTTTCGGATAACTACATCATCCATTACTTCAAGTACATGAGTAATTTCATTCGCATCCGCCTCGGCCAGCCGTCCACAAAACGACTACCCCGCATAACGAGCCGGACGGTCACCGAATCCAGCGCTATCCGTCTTCCTGGTACAGATACGGGCACCCGGGTCGGTCAGCACGCAGAACAGTGAGATGCGCTGAGCATATGAAGAAGATAGAAAACAAACGCCAGTGACGTTGCCTTGTATCGCACCACCGACCTCCTAAATATATAGCAAACACCCTGACCCCCATTAGGTCATTACCATTGAGCCAGTGTCTCCCGAAAGCAAAAAGCTAGTTCACTGTTCAGTGGCAGCCGGGAGGCGCCTAGGAGTTCTGATATTCACGTCATATTAATAATAATTAAAATTGCAGACTATTGCTATCATGGATGGACGCAAAATTTGCATACGATAGTGTGACCCTGCATCCCCACTAAACTGCCAAATTTCGCGGTTGTGACTGCAGGGTGCGCGCAGTCATTGGGGCGACATCCGAACGGACAGCGGACAGGTGGCTGCCACTTCTCGTCATTAGTATGAAATAGCTCTCTATGTAACAAGAACAACCGGGTTATGTATCAACTTGGGAAGCGAATCCCAAACAGATTGTTTAAAAAAAAAATTATAGAGCTTACATGTGTGGTGATTTAATTGTTGAAAATGTCTGTCATGATTGCCTGTCATTGCCTATCGAATAATGCTACATATATTTTTTTAACATTCTACCGTGCATATTTCCGAAGAAGTTATTCTTTCACCGGTTTCAAATTACAATAGAATAAATAAAGCTGGTACATACAATACAAAATTGAGTTCCTAATGATACATTATTAAGTAAAAACTTATTTGCCTTCACATTTTCGCGAACTGATGAGCTGTGGATTTTTTACTTCCGTGGAGCCTTTTTCACCGGCTGTTTTTGAATTGATCAAAAGAGAAACACTCTGATATGTGGCTGACGTAAAGCACGATGCACTTTTCGGCCTGCACAACAGTGAGCTAAAGGCTTCTATTTGAGTTTTGCTTTTCTCTGGGTATGACCGCCTTCCCAGTGGTGCAGCTCCACTGCAGTGAAGCTGTGCTGGTGCACTGATATGAAGCAGAGGATGTGTACACAACTTAGTGAAAAGTGTGATCTCCAGAGGGAAGTTCATGAAGATAAAGGTCTATATTTTTGTACAAAACAAAGACAAGGAAACTTCGGTGCATTGAATATGTGTGTTATTTCAATGGTAGTATTTATTTATTTATTTATTTATCTATTGATCACCAACAGGTCAATAAACCCACTAATAGGTGAAGTCAGGGAACAAGACAAACCAAATACACACGAAAATATGCAATACTAAAATACTAAAACCATATGACAACCAATCATCAATCACCAACATCAAACGGGATTGTCTCTCACATATTTTATCACACTTGCTCTGAAGCAGTGTTCGACACGGGCCCACCAGCCCCCGGCCCGGCCCGGCCCAGGCCCATGAACACCAAGCCCAGGCCCGGTCCGGCCCGTTCAGATATCAGATAGCAGATATCAGATATAATTATTTTCACAAAATTTTCAATCATTATCCTACCAGGCCCGACCGGGCCTGGCATATTTCTTGTGTCCTAGCATATTTACTTGTATACTATAAATGTGAAGCAATGAACCAACTATGCTAACCCCCCCCCCAAAAAAAAACACAGCCACAGCAACAGTGTGTTGCTGTGTAAGTGAACTGCTGGTTAAAATATTTTTAAGCTGACCTGAGCTTGCGCGCATTACTTCAAAATTATCCGCCCAGGCCCGTCCCGAGCCCGGTGATTTCCTTGAAGTTGAGGACCGGCCCAGGCCCGGCCCAGGCCCGGCCCATGGACCATAGGGCCAGCCCGGCCCATGGCGAACTCTTCTCTGAAGCTAGCAAACATTGCGTGGAACGGATCAGCAGCTTGTAATCTTTCCACATGTGCATTGAATCCCAATACAGCCCGTCGGAATAGCCCTCGCTTAGTGGTCTCCTTGTTAGCCTTGTGAGCGGACGGAACATGAATCAGTTGCGATGGTGCGGCCCTGGTTCAACGCCGTGGTACGTGGAGTGGGAAGCAGCCGAGCAGAAAGGCGGTGTGGCGGAGTCGGATCGGAATAGGATCAAGTATAGGAACATGAACTGCTCCACTGCCTAAACATATCTCTTAATTGTCCCCACGCTCGCTTTCCACATACCCCGAGTCATATCTGTCACGTCACTAATGAAGAAAGCAGCGTGGTAGAGGGGAGAGAAACAGGGGTCAGGTTACCGGGCACACGGCAATAGGCGCGCACGCGGGGGAACGGCTGGCGGAGCGGCGCCTGGCCACTACTATCACTCCCGGACCACCTGGTCAAAACCGGACCGTCCCGTTTAGAGGCGGTGTCTCTATATTTCGATAACGCCTGAAGTTAGGGGGCGGAAGTTTTTGAAGCTATGTCAGGACGTGGCTCTCCCCATGCGACCAGAAAACTGTTGATCCAGCCCATCTAGAACACACCTTGGTACTTACGTAATGGGCTAACTATTATATTTATGTATTACTATTAAATTATTGATATATTACATTTTTATCATTAATCATCACAATTAATAAATAATTAATTATAGAATAAGAAATTCGTTAATTAAATCCGTTGCAGACTATGGCCACTAGCGGATCCAGGAGGGGGGGAGGGGGGGGGGGGGAATTGTGGCCATGACCCCCCCTCCGAACCGCCTGAAATCGGCACAAAATTGATACATTTCCTTACATAGAAGACAATCTAAGCAACTTTTACAAAGGAAAGTTTTTGTTTAATCAGCTATCAATGCATAAACAAGCAATTTTTTTCTTCTTCTCAGAGTTGTGTGTTTTCAGAGTTGTGTGATATTTTTTTTTGGAATTTGCCCCCCCCCCCAAACCACAGTGCCAATGACTATAGTGGTAGTAGTAGTACCATAAGCTAGTACCATGAGGTTTACCGGAATGGGCCGGTAATCGCATATCGAAACGTGGCAGCTAACGCCCATCCTCGTGAGCGATTTTCTTGGCCTTAGCAACAAGTGTCGTAGCTTTAAGCCCAGGCTACACTATGCGTGATTTCCTGAAAATCACGTGCGTGTTATCCGTGTTGTCGGGATTTGCGTGGCAGAGAAAGTTCAGCTGATAGTAAATGCATTGGGTGAGCTACACTGGCACATCACGCAGATCCCGGATGAAACGACGTCAAGGAAATTCCGCAGACCCGTCACGGACGGAACGATGAAAAGTTCAAAATTCTGAACTTGTTGTCGTGTTTTCCGAGATTGCGTGTTGCAGGGTTTTTATCATTTTGCTTGATTTCGCGTATGTATGGTCTATACTAGACAGTGGCGTAGCCAAGGGGGGGGGGGGGGGGCAAAGGGGCTATGGCCCCCCTCTGGAGGCCAGGCGGGCCCCTCTGGCGACCGAGCGAGGGCCCCCTGGGGCCGAAGGCCCCAGTGTTTTGGATGGTGTCAGGTGCCCGCAAAACGCCTTATGTCGCATAAAGAACGTCCACGAACAAATCTAACACGAATAAATAACAGCATTTAAGAGCTGGTATTTATTTCGAGGGCCCCTCAGGCCTTCCCAGGGCCTCCAATTCCTTTCGAGGGCCCCTCAGACATTTCGAGGGCCCCCTCAGGCATTTCGAGGGCCCCTCAGGCCAGGCACGTAGCCAGGATTTCGTCCAGGGGGTGTGGGGGGGGGGGGGGGGCGCCTCGAAAGGGCCCCTTCCCGAGCGTTAACCCCCCCCCCCCCAAAAAAAGGATATGAAAAACTCTACGGATTTCGGCCACTTTATTTTGTGAGGTTCAACTTTCCAGGGGCCCTCTGATCTGTCCAGGGGCCCTCTGGTCTGTCCAGGGGCCCTCTGGTCTGTCCAGGGGCCCTCCAGCCTGCTCAGGGGCCCTTCCGAGCTGGCCAGGGACTGCACTGGCTGCTTTTTCACCCTGCCGACATCCTCAGGGGCCTCTCCGACCTGCCCAGGGGTCCTTCTGTGCTGGCCAGAGGCCCATTCGACGTAATCAGGGGCCATCTGACTTGCTCAGGGACCCTTTCGGTCTGGTCAGGGGCCCCTTTGACATGCACAGGGGCCCTTTGAACTTCCCAAGGACCCTCTGGTCTGCCCAGGAGCCCTCCAGCCTTCTAAGGGGCCCTTCCAACCTGGCAAGAGACTGCGCTTTCTGTTTTGTCGCCTTGTCAACATGCTCAGAGGGCCCTTCGACCTGCCCTGGGGCCCCTCCGTGCTGACTAGGAGCCCATTCGGCATGTTCAGGGGCCCTTTTGGTCTGGTCAGGGGCCCCTCTGACATGCACAGGGGCCCTTTTAACTTCCCAGAGGCCCTCTGGTGCTGGTCTGTCCAGGGGCCCTCCAGCCTGTTCAGGGGGTCCTTAAGACCTGGCAAGGGACTGCACTGGCTGCTTTGTCGCCCTGCCGACATGCTCAGGGGCCTCTCCGACCTTCCCAGGGGTCCCTCTGTGCTGGCTCGGTGCTCATTCGACGTGTTCAGGGGCCCTTTGACCCGCTCAGGGGCCCTTTCGGCTTGTCCAGAGGCCCTTCTGACATGTGCAGGGCTCTGCTGAACGTCCAAGGGCCCTCTGGTCTTTCAGAAAGGGCCCTGGTGCCCCTAAAGAATCTCTGAAATGCTCTAAACTCTTAAAGACCACGCTTCGCGTAGTCCATGAGCGTGGTCTTGTCGGCCCTTTTCGGTGCGCTGCGCGCTGCGCGCCCGAAAAGGGCCCGCCGGGCCTCCAGGGCGGCGGGGGGGGGGGGGGGGGGGGGGGGGGGGGGGTAGCCTCCCCCCGCCCCCCCCCCCCTTGGCTACGTGCCTGCCTCAGGCCTACCGAGTTAATGTTATCGACTTTTAAGCAGCGTTGGTTACAAAATGATCTGTCCGACCTCCTATTTCCCTAAATATGGCAGCATTTGATAGCATAGCCAACGAGCTACAATAACAGCGCAAGCGCTCATGTGGATGCGCGTGAAGTTATTGTGACGTTAGGACAAAATGTATTGGGGTCTGGACTTTGGAACGGGGGGGGGGGGGGGGGGGGGGGGGCACGGACGTTTTTTTAGGGGGAATCCCAAAGTCTCACATTTCTGAAAACTCATCAGATTTTGCTTGCTTATGCATTGATAGCTGATTTAAATCAAACTTTCCTTAGATAAAGTTGCTTAGATTTTCTTATCAGGAAATGTGTACATTTTGTGCTGATTTCAGGCGGTTTGACGGCTGCTATGGTCCCTTTTCCCCTGGATCTGCCAAGTTTTTTAGGGGGGGGGGGGAATCCCAAAAAGTCTCACACATTTCTGAAAACTCATCGGATTTCGCTTGCTTATGCATTGATAGCTGATTTAAAACAAACTTCCTTAGATAAAGTTGCTTAGATTTTCTTATCAGGAAATGTGTACATTTTGTGCTGATTTCAGGCGGTTTGATGGGTTTGATGGGATATAAATTTGTACCCCCAAACTCGAACCCTAGATCCGCCAGTGTGTGGGCCCCCAATTGGCTACGAGGGCCCCTCTGATCCCGTTTGGCCCCCCCCGGCCGAAATCCTGGCTACGCCCCTGATACTAGACCTAAACATGAATAATTTGTGCTGAGTATCGTGGCGGAAGATGAATGAAGAAGCGTTTGAGGAAATTGTATGCAGTGGTTTATCGATTACAAAATATGCAGTGGTTTATCCATTTTCCTTGCGTGATTTGCTTGACCGGCAGATCCCGGACGTCAAGGAAGTTCTGCAAACACGGAGGACACGCGCGTGATTTCCTTGACAATCACGCATAGCTTGGGCTTTACCATTAGCTTTCCCACGGTCTCGATCTAACACTCCCCATTCCGCCGGTCTGTACCAGCCACCCTCCTCTCCGCCCGACAGCTGCCGGCCGATGCGAGGCGACGTCGGGTCCAGTGTGGTGTCAGATGTCCATTCGCATAAACATATTCCACTGTAGCCGGCTTGCGTGTTAGAGTGACAACGTCATCACCACGCTACTCCCTCCATCTAGCGGGTTTCACTGCAGCTAGTAGTTCCAATATGACCGCGCCAGACAGTTTTGGATGGCGCAAGCTTGATTGCCACGGCTTTGTATGTGGCTGTATGCTACGGTTTTGGATGCGGCGAGAACCATTTTGGATGCGGCGAGTTTGGCTCATGAAGATGTCCCCTACCCGGACGAATTTTGGAAGTCGCAAGCGTTGTTGGCTGCGGTCTTGGATGGTACAAGCATTGAATGCTACAACTTTGAACGCTTTGATAGTTCCCCGATAGGACACGGCCAGCGTTATTGCTCCGCTGGGGGCGGTGATCCTGGAGAGGTGCGCACCGCGAGAGCTCCTCACCGACAACCATACGTCGCGTTCCGCAGCGTGACCTTCTTGGAGTTCATCAGTAGATGGGGTGTGACTATAAGGTACCGAGCGGCCTATGTCCCGTCAGGAAACGGCATCTCTGAAAGGAATCACCGATCTATGAAGACGATGGCACCACGAAAGGGGTGTTCCGTGGCGGAGGCCGTGTACAGGCATAACGTGATGCCGCGTAGTGATGCTCCTGCCTCCAGATAAGCTCTTCAACTACGCGTCAAGAGTCCACGATGTTGACGCTGACGCCATCTCGTCTGAGGAGCAGTGCCGGTACAGTGTGGGTGACCAGGTATGGGTACGTGATCCAAGTCGACGATGTGATGTGCCGAGCTCGCTTGGTACAGTGAACCGGGTAGTGTCATGTCAGAATGTTGAAGTTGATGGTGTTTCACGTCATGCAAGATACCTCCGTTTAGCGTTGCTGCCGCGACCCGATGTTACACCTGCACAAGGGTCAGGCCCAGTAGGTGGCCTTGAGTACGTGCCGGTCTCTGCTGGTGATAGTGTTGATGATAGTGTACAGCGTGAAAGTGATGTAGACGAAACTGATACTCCTGGGAGAGGCACGAGGGTGAGAGCCCCTGCCATTTTAACGCAGTATCGTGATCTATAGGATCAGGGGGAGTGTGCTGATCTGCGTTAAATGGGGACCTTAAATGTTGAGCGCACGCGCTGTCAGAAATGCAAATATTGTGTACGGGTCATACGGGGTCATGACTACATGGGACGGGGATTTTTCTCGAGAGGATATATGGTTTGAGTGGAGGTGATCAGTTTGAATGTGTTTTGAAAAGAATAAAGCAGCTTAAAAGTCACCTTTTGCCACCGCTTTCTTAGGGCTTTCAATCTGACGTTGACAATCTTTTTGGCTCGAGGAAAGCTAGCAACTACGTCGTATGCACGAACGTATCGTGTTTTATCTAGGGTGACGGCGTTCTAGTTCTGACTATGCCAGAGTTAGTTGCAGCGGCTACGCAACCGTGCAAACTGTAAACTGTAAAGGGTATTGTTGCTGACGCTGCTGAGTATCCGAGCAAGAAGCGCTACGTGCCATTGGGAGAGCGCCGTGTACTCTAGCAGCGCGTTAGAAGCGTCCTGTTCCGCCTCGCTACGGGATTGGACGCCGCCCACCAGCCGCCGCCAGCGCTACCAAACGAGTTCCATTGTCATTTGGCTGTGAGGGCATTGGCCCGCTGCCGCTGAGTTTGAATTTTACCGCGCTCCAGGCTCCAGCACTGGCTCAGTAGGTGGCCGTGAGTAGGTGCTGGTCTCTGCTGGTGATAGTGTTGATGGTAGTGTACAGCGTGAAAGTGATGTAGACGAAACTGATACTCCTGGGAGAGGCACGAGGGTGAGAGCCCCTGACATTTTAACGCAGTATCGTGATCTATGGGATCAGGGGGCAGCGTGCTGATCTGCGGTAAATGGGGACTTTAAATGTTCTACTAAGCCTGCCCAACCCAGTATGTGCATGAGGTACATCGATGACTGTGTGTATGGCCGCACGGCCCAGACGCA
>JAXIVJ010001501.1:77500-135873 GCA_036785665.1 Chirona hameri | reverse complement strand
CAGTGGAATGAAATAGCACTGGTGATGCCGGGATAGTGGAATGAAATAGCACTGGCGATGCCGGGACAGTGGAATGAAATAGCACTGGTGATGCCGGGATAGTGGAATGAAATAGCACTGGCAATACTGCGAAATGAAATTGCACTGGCAATGGTGATGGATATTATCCATTGTTGACAGGCTGTTCTGCGTGGGATAAGATGCCAACACCAAAATAGCAACGGGGTGTTGATACGAGTAACATCATACATGTACATTGTACACCGAATGTAGAGAGAATCTCTGCAGCATACGTTGCTCCTGTAACATTTACCGACGCATACCAGACCCTCCTTGCCGGAGTTACCGACGCATACCAGACCCTCCTTGCCGGAGTTACCGACGCATACCAGACCCTCCTTGCCGGAGTTACCGACGCATACCAGACCCTCCTTGCCGCAGTTACCGACGCATACCAGACCCTCCTTGCCGCAGTTACCGACGCATACCAGACCTCCTTGCCGCAGTTACCGACGCATACCAGACCCTCCTTGCCGGAGTTACCGACGCATACCAGACCATCCTTGCCGGAGTTACCGACGCATACCAGACCCTCCTTGCCGCAGTTACCGACGCATACCAGACCCTCCTTGCCGGAGTTACCGACGCATACCAGACCCTCCTTGCCGGAGTTACCGACGCATACCAGACCCTCCTTGCCGGAGTTACCGACGCATACCAGACCCTCCTTGCCGCAGTTACCGACGCATACCAGACCCTCCTTGCCGGAGTTACCGACGCATACCAGACCCTCCTTGCCGGAGTTACCGACGCATACCAGACCCTCCTTGCCGGAGTTACCGACGCATACCAGACCCTCCTTGCCGGAGGTACCGACGCATACCAGACCCCCCTTGCCGGAGTTACCGACGCATACCAGACCCTCCTTGCCGGAGTTACCGACGCATACCAGACCCTCCTTGCCGGAGTTACCGACGCATACCAGACCATCCTTGCCGGAGTTACCGACGCATACCAGACCCTTCTTGCCGGAGTTACCGACGCATACCAGACCATCCTTGTCGGAGTTACCGACGCATACCAGAACCTCCTTGCCGGAGTTACCGACGCATACCAGACCCTCCTTGCCGGAGTTACCGACGCATACCAGACCCTCCTTGCCGCAGTTACCGACGCATACCATACCCTCCTTGCCGGAGTTACCGACGCATACCAGACCCTCCTTGCCGGAGTTACCGACGCATACCAGACCCTCCTTGCCGGAGTTACCGACGCATACCAGACCCTCCTTGCCGGAGTTACCGACGCATACCAGACCCTCCTTGCCGGAGTTACCGACGCATACCAGACCCTCCTTGCCGGAGTTACCGACGCATACCAGACCCTCCTTGCCGCAGTTACCGACGCATACCAGACCCTCCTTGCCGGAGTTACCGACGCATACCAGACCCTCCTTGCCGGAGTTACCGACGCATACCAGACCATCCTTGCCGGAGTTACCGACGCATACCAGACCCTCCTTGCCGCAGTTACCGACGCATACCAGACCCTCCTTGCCGGAGTTACCGACGCATACCAGACCCTCCTTGCCGCAGTTACCGACGCATACCAGACCCTCCTTGCCGGAGTTACCGACGCATACCAGACCCTCCTTGCCGGAGTTACCGACGCATACCAGACCCTCCTTGCCGGAGTTACCGACGCATACCAGACCCTCCTTGCCGGAGTTACCGACGCATACCAGACCCTCCTTGCCGCAGTTAGGCCCGCATCAGCATGTTCCCCACTTCAACTCTGTCGTTTGTCTAGAACGAAAACAAAGTTCCTATTCAAAGTGAGGTGCGATTTTTTCGATGATGATCTTTGCGTAATAAGACCGCGTCGTGAAATATATGAGACCTCCACTACCTGGCCATTCGTAGGTGTGATAGATGATTACCGAGTGGCCGCGAGGTCTTTCGTCAACTGGGGGGACAAATCTATATGTATGAGCGGCCCGACCGTAGCCATGTTTTTTAGAGGCTTATTTTGCATAACTACTGGGTTGATGTGGATGAAAGTTTGCACACAAAAATGTTCATGTCGCACAAATATCGTATTAAATTTCTGAAATGTTGCGTTGTCGGACTTAGCCCTCTTCCCTGCGGAGGCAGATTCTGCCCCTCCCGGTGTTTTTTTAATTACCGCTTATAAACCGTTAGGCCTAGCGTCCTGAAACTTTTTGACTTTTCCCAAAATGGAATGGCGCGTGTTGTGTCAAAATTGGGGAAAAATCGGTCCAGCAGAGGCGGTTCCTGGCTCCTGTTTTGGGGAGGGTGTTACGAATGTGGTTTTGTGGCGCATACTTCCTTCGTGGTTTACAGTGCAATACATGCGTCAGAAACAATTTCAATGCAATATGCATCATAGATACTGGGATTGTACATATTTTTGGGGCAGAGGCGCACTCAGGATAAACAAATAATTTTAGGATTTTTTGCCCCCTGCCCCCCCCCCCATTAAAAAAATGTCGGGGGCTTAAAAAGAGAGATCTTGTCATGACGAATCGAATAGCGTTTTCTCCATTGAAATTGACCGAGCAGTTCTCGAGATATCTGCGGGGGGGGGGGGCAGAATCTGCCCCCCCTCCCCCCCGCAGGTTAACGTAATTCTGGCCGCCCGCAGGGAATAGGGTTAAGAGCAGCGCGCGGCGACACAAAAGGGCGTATCCAGGATCCAAACTGGGGAGGCGCAAGGCCTATTGATAGGTATATTATCCACTATTATGATACTAACTAGTCAACAGTGACTATTTCACTTACAACTTCAACTCACATTGGTTACCCACTTTGTATCCTATCTGGACTAGCCTATTATCTTATAATTGTTCGTAGAGTACCCTATGGTGCGTGTTTCATCCGAAAACTGCAGTATGTTATGTGATTCTATGTCCATGCATATTAGTTTCCTTGCAATAATATTACCCCCTTTCTTCCATTCCTGAGCGCGCCTTTGCAAAAACAAATAATTTATTATCTCTCCTGGCCTCAAATGTGCATATATCATTCTAAACTAATCGGCTATTGCGCCGTAATCGCTGGCATATCGTCATCACCATACCAGTATCCCCCTTTCCATGTGCCTGAACACGCCCCTGCAACTCTATGTGTAATAAATTATGCAAATAATGGAAGGAGAATCTATATTTTACATTTTGATAGCTATAAATACCCCCTACATCGCTCTATTGACTGCCCGCCAAGCGTTGCATACTTCCTGGAAACCTCCCCTTTTCGAGTCCCTGAAATTGCCTCTGCCATGCAATTTTTATGATAGTTCATTAACATCAACTAATTTGCACTTGTTGCAATCACCGTAAACCGATGTAACTCCTTTAGACTTGAGGCAGTTAGGAAGAAACCGTGAAGATCGCATTTCCTTATTATCGCCAAATGTCGCCGAAAAAAAACTCCAAAAACGGTGCCCTGGAACCGCCCCTGTTCAGGTTAAGAACACGACAATATTCCAAGACTGACCTTAAAACAAGTCGACTATCATTACCCGTTGGGTAAAGAGAGACGACGCTGTGGGTTTAGAGGTCCTATTAAAATACACATGGGTCTTATTTTTTACAGATGTAAAAATAAAACTCGAATCTCTTTTTGATTAGATCATTGTGGTTGTTTTAACTGCTACCATACTTAATTTCAATGCCAAGCCATCAACATGGCCATCTCAACTCAAATCCAATGTTAAGGTGGGAGAATCCCTTTAAATATGGAAAATTCAATAACAACAACAACAAAAAACAGACGTAGTCGGCTTTATCAATACCCAATTACCCACTTGCCATATTTATTTATTAACTGGGCCAATTTTTACCAGTTGGTAATAGTTCAGTAATTAACCTCCCAGTTAATTCAAATTGTGTTCTTGATGTCCCGAATAGAAGAAGAGTATTATTGTGAAAAACAGAAAGGTGGACCAGTAATACCAAGCTAAGACGTCACAAAAAAACGACACAATCAAACCTGACCCAACCTTTACAGCAATTATGGTAGCAGGGGCCCACATTTAGAACACTCAGCATTCCTCTCACATTCGCTCGCTGTACTGTGGGACAATACCCCAGACACCTCAGACTATCTTGTAGTCAAAGATAACCTACCCTTCAATCTGTCATAATATTACTGTCAGCTGACTACTCTTTTTCTATTAGGGACCCTCAAGAACACCATAAACTGGGGAGGTGAATTACTGAACAAATACCCTAAACTGAAACTCATTTGAAAGGCAATTGGGACGCACAAACACCAACACTTTTGTAGTTCAAATGAACATATTATATAAAATAATATCATACAGAAATGCTAGCGACACTAACATCAAACAAAACAATATTGCTCGAAACACCTAAAAGATCTCATTATTTGAATATAGACATGCCAAATGTGTGGCATACCAAACGAGAGAAGTGCATTAGGTAACGGTAACGGTTCACTTCATTTGAGGCTGAATTTCATATTCCCTGCTGTATTTTTTTTGGTATATTTGTATTACCCACGATACTTACCAAGCTCAGCTATTTCCTGGCTTGTTTCTGGCTTGTTAAATCGATAAACTTGCTTTTCTTGCGAATACAGATTATTTTAAGCGGAGACACTTCCTCTGAACGACGTGGTATACGTGACCGGTCACTACAAATCAAGGCGTTCATTTCAAAACACTTATTGTCCATAGTCAAAACACTTATGCAAACTCTCACCAGATGGCTGGTGGTGACGCAAATGTGGAGGGAAGCCTATCCCACAGTACTTATATCAATAATTATACCGGCCTATCCGTTCTATGATCCGTACTTTAACACTGACAGCGGCTCGACACCCCGCTCACACTGGCGCTCGGCCGCAGTGATTTGACAAATATCGATATGTTCATGCGCGCGCCGACTGCATCGACACCTCAGCGGGGTGTAAGTAGGAGGTAAGATGAACACATGAGCTGGCGGTGAACGGACACACGCCGCAGGTGCTGCAACTACGGGATACACACACCAGACAGGTGTAGGTTGGTTGTGTAGATGGACACCTCAGCTGGCGGTGAGCAGAAACACGACGCTGGTGTATTTGACATCAACACGGCGGGCAGGTGTCCGTCACCTGAACTGTGGGTATCGAACACACGATGCGGTGGTGGTCGGCACTGACACACCACGCAGGTGTCTGCCATGGGTGTAGATAGCGAAGCATCAACAATGACACCCCATGCATGAGTAAATTTTCAAATTAACCCCGGTGGCAGGAGTTGACTCCCGGGTGGTGTGTAGCGATTTTGTAAGTGTAGTTTGGCGATGAACGAGCGAACGCGCAGGACAATGGTGAATTTCAACTCGATCAGGGAAGTAGTTTCTGAGATACAAATACGTGGTTTACACGTGCGCACGTGCAGAAGAACCCCACCCCTGACTTGTGGGAAAGTGGAGGCTGAGAGATCACTAACCACACACAAAATTGGAAAACAATCGGTTCAGCAGTTGCTCCCACCCACTCCAAATTGTGTGGCGACGTTTCTGATCCAACGACCCCCGATCTCCCATACTATGCCGCTAATGAGCAATTGTTCAAATGATATTGAAATTTAAGATATTCCGGAAATAATTTAAAGATACTTTTTTTGACTGGGAAATACTAAAACTTAGGAATATCATGAAATTTGCATTGGATTTGTATACATTTATCACTAGGTAAGCATATTTTATTTTAATTGAATGCCTATCAAGCGAAAAATGACATGTAAATACACAGGATGGGCAACATTTCTTGACAAGGGGGGGGGGGGGGGGCAAAACAGCTCACTGGGGGTGGCATTTGTCCCCAGTTAACATGTTAAAATGTCTAGTGAAATATTAACCATTTATATATTCGCGCCTTAGATTAAGTAAATATTTTCGTTTCATTGTGTACCTAAATAACACCAAAAATGCCCAGGACTCAAGATTTAGCCTTGCAACCGCACTCCAAAACTTCTGATTGTTAACCCGCGCACTGCAGGGAGGTGGGGGGGGGGGGGGGTGATTTCCGCCGCCCCCCCCCCCCCCCCCCCCCCCGCCCCCCACTCCCCTCAGGTTTGTATCCGATAGCGAAAAATACGGCGGCGATCTGAGTTGACCTCGTGTCATCTCAGGTCAGGTCACCTGACCAGGTCAAGTGACCCCATCTCCAAAAACGTTTGCAGTTGTGCCAAAGCCAGAGTTTCTCACCGAGCAGTTTGAAACTTACAGGGTGTCATGAAGGCATAAGTACTTACAATTCAATCATCTCGGATTTTTTTTATATCGGTGACCTAAGGTCAGGTCAATTTCGTGACCTCCCCATAATAAGTCAATGGGGAAATATTAAAATGATTTTTATTTTAACCCTATTTGTAACAGGGGGGGGGGGGGCGGATTCCGCCCCCCCCCCCTCATGTTTTTCACAGATATCTCCAGAACGGCTGGGAGTAGGCCCATGAAATTTTGGGACTTTTCATAGAATTGAATACCGCATTTGGAGTCAAAATTTTGAGTTCTTAACCTGAACAGAGGCGGTTCCAGGGTACAGTTTTGGGTGGGTCCGGAGGCGATATTTGGCGATAATACGGAAATGCGATCTTCACGGTTTCTTCCTAACTGCCTCAAGTATGAAGGAGTTCCATCGGTTCACGGTGATTGCAACAAGTGAAAATTAGTTGATGTTAATGAAATATCATAAAAAACTCATGGCAGAGGCGGTTTCAGGGACTTGAAAGGGGGGGGGGGAGGGTTCCAGGAAGTATTCAATGCTTGGCGGGAAGCAAATAGAGCAATTTAAGGGGCATTTATAGTTATCAAGATGTAAAAGATATCTTCTGCTTCCATTATGTGCATAATTTATTACATATAAAGTTTCAGGGGCGTGTTCAGGTACATGAAAAGGGGGTAACTGGCTTGGTGATGACGATATGCCAGCGATAACGGCGCAATAGACGGTTAGCTTATAGTGATATATGCACATATGAGGCCAGAAAAGGGAATAAAGTCATTTTTTGCAGAGGCACGCTCAGGAATGGAAGAAAGGGGGTCATATTATTGCAAGAAAACTAAGAGGCATGGGCGTACAATGACATAACATACTGTAGTTTTCGGATGAAACACGTACCACAGGCTACTCTACGAACGATTAAAAGATAATAGGCGAGTCCAGGTAGGGTAAAAGGGGGGTAAGCAATGTTAATTGATGTTGTAAGTGAAATAGTCACTGTTGACTAGTTAGTATCATAATAGCAGATAATATACTTATCAAAAGGTCTTGCGCCGCCCCAGTTTGGATCCTGGATACGCCTATGATGACCTATAACATGCAAAAAGGAACTATCTACGATCAGTAACATATTTATAGTGCTGGGTAGCAACTTGTCTGCGGTTAATATTTTTTTCCAAATTTACCCCCCTTTTTCACTAACCTGGTACCGCCTATGGCAAAAATATGATTTTTAACTGTTTGTTCTAATGTTACAATCACATACCATTCCATTTATTAAAAAACACATCAAAAAATGGTTTTATTACGCATTTACTTCACCCCCATATTGAGTGACCTGCACACGCCTATGATTTTTGAATTGTCAAACGCCACTGTCATATATCAATTTCCAATTGAATCTCTATCGATTGGTAGTAATTGTGTTAAAATCGGTCGATAAACATGAAAGCTATGTTGGATCAAAAATACCACTAATATTTGTGGTTTTTGCCCCCCTGTTGCCCCCCTATCAAAAATTTAGATTGTTTTATTATTTAGAAATGTAGATCGTGTTGAGGGGAACCAAACACCGTTTAATTTTTGAAAATGGGACGGGTAGATCTCGAGATCTCCGGGGGGGGGGGCCGGAATCCGCCCCCCCCCCCCTGTTACAAATAGGGGTAGCCAGGAGCCTGTTACAAATAGGGTTAAGGATATGCATGATTTTAGTCCAATTACTCCTGGATCATGTTATTATAGGATATTATTGATGATCCAAGTGTAAGTTTTGTTCAGTGACCCCTATGGGGTCATTTGAGGTCGTCCGAGTTCACCATCACTTGTAGGTCAATAACTCGCGATAAAATGATGATAAGGAAGTAAAACCGACAGAAATGTGTTTATCTCGTCGAGACACGTCTCCCTATATGCAACATGACCTATTTGGGTCTTGCCCTCAGGTCAAGGGCACAAGATTACCATGTAACCTAACACTTCACCATGTAAAAACAAGATTACGTAGGCCTAACAAGATTACCATGTAAATCAGTCGAAGTGCCTTGACGAGACAAACACAATGGCTCAAACAGTTTGTGGTTAGCTTTATTAGGTTAAAAGTTACTAGCGTAAAACAGTTTTACAAAAAAAAAATCCCTTTTTTACCTCTGGAGCCTCAAATGTTGACCTGGGATCAAATTTGAGGACACTTTTTCGATTGCACATTGCAATGGCTGGCGATCGGTTTTTGCCGTTTGTTTCTAGCTAGCATAGTTACTGAGATGTATGGGAGTTTCTGGAGCGAAGTCCTAAAACTGGAGAAGAAGAAAATAACTGAAAAATTTGACCTTTGATGACCTCTGGTGACCTCAATTTTGACCTGACCTAAAAAAAATACTGACATACTTTCGATAGAACTTGTATCAAGCTATCAAACGCCATTTTCCGCTTGCCGCTACGTAGCGTAGTTTTCGAGATCTCACGGGGGGGGGGGGGGGGCGGAATTCAACTTTTTTATACCGTTGCACGCCGTTGTTTTTACGCTATTCATGAAAAACTGAAGGAGGGGGAATCAACCTATGGCAGTGCACGTGTTAACCCTCGCACTGCAGGGGGTTTGCGACGAACTCAAACCGCAGGGGGGGGGGGGCCTGCAGTTTGTGTTCGTCGTAAACCCCCTGCAGTGCGAGGGTTAACACGCGCACTGCCATAGGTTAATTCCCCCCTCCTTCAGTTTTTCATCAATAGCGTAAACACAACGGCGCGCAGCGGCATACAATTTTGCACAGCTGTTTGGGCATCAGTTACACCCACATGGTGTGAGACTTTTGACCTCTGGTCATCTTATGTCAGGTCACCAGGCCAGGTCACGTGACCCCACCTCCAAAACGTTTGCCGTCGTACCACAGTCACAGTTTCTGTCCGATTGGTTTCAAACTTACAGAATTTCATAAGGTCATCCATAGGTACCTACAATTCGTATATCTAGGATTTGTTTTTACATCGGTGACCTAAGGTCGGGTCAATTTCGTGACCTCCCCATTATAACTGAATGGGGAAATATTAAAATGCTTCCTATTCCGAGGATGCACATGATATCAGTCGAATTCCTACTGGATCATGTTATCATAGGTCCTTCGTGATGATCCAGCTGCAAATTTTGTTCAGTGATCCCTACAGAGTCAGCCGAGGTCATCCGAGGTCACCAACACTTGTTTGTCAATAGCTCTCGACATAATGAAGATATATAAGTGAAACTGACTCCAATGCGTTTGTATTGTCGATACACGTCTCCCAATATGCAACATGTACCTAATTGGGTCACCAGTTAACCTTGACCTCAGGTCACATTTGTAAGTTGACCTAACATGGTTAACATAAATATAACTCAAAGTGCCTTGACGAGACCAAAACGATGGCGTCAAAATCATTGCCGTATCGGTATTGGGTAAACAGCTATTTGCGAAAAACTGTTTTGCCAAAAACAGTCTTTTTGACATTTGATGACCTCTGGAACGTAAACTATTGACCTGATTTCAAATTTGAGGACAGCAAATACCATTGTATGTTTCAAGAGCTTTCGATTGTTTTTTTTCGTTTGTTCCTTACTATCTAGTTCCCGACATATTTGAGGGTGCTCGAAGCGAAGTCCTAAAACTGGAAAATCTGACCTTTGGTGACCTCTGTTGACCTCAATATTGACCTGACCTATAAACAGACCGATATGCTTTGGATAGTTTGTCTGGCACTATCTAACGCCGTTTTCTGCTTATCGCTACGTTGCGTGGTTTTCGAGATCTTAGGGGGGCGGAAATCACCCTCCGGCAGTTCGTGGTTGGCGCGAACCTCCGGCAGTGCGCATGTTAATAGTGTGCTTAGCACATCATGTCGAAAGAAGACCTTCTACCTACTAGTGTTTATAAGGTTCGCTGGTAGGCACCAATGCGGTAAGGCTTGCCGCCACCACTGCTTCCCCGGCTGAGCCGCTTGGATCCGACGACTTGCCAGCCCCTCGGATCCGATGTCTCGTCAGCCAAGCAAAAAATGCCGATTTCTTAATTGGAGAAACTCGAAGTCAGGAGGCTCGAAGTCAGGAGGCTGCGACAGATGGTAGAGGTAACTAGAAGTCGTGACAAATGATGGAATAAAAAGTTGTATTTTATTTTGCGATACAATGACGCATATCCAGCTGCAGGCATTGTCAAGTAATCACAACATTTGTCTTCTTAAATAGTCGTCATGATTCATTCCCATACAATATATTCAGGAAATGTATTGTTTGGATTACAACCATTATATAACTACAATATCATGTTCTGTCACGTTTTGGGGTAACTAAGAACTGATTTTGTGCGTTTTTTTAATCATATTGTTATCGAATCGATGTTAACGTATTATTTTATTAAAATTTGATATTTTAGATAAACACTTTTGAACGATCACCGATTTAATAGGCATTTATGTATTATTATGTTTCACATCACCGGCAGTTTGCAGTCCGTGTTGGCCATGGGCCATGGACCAGGCCTGGGCTGAGAATGTTGAAGAATTGCTCAGGTCAGAGTTTTTTTTATAAGTATATATATATTTTAACCAGCAGTTCACTTCCACAGCAACACACAGGTGAGTGACATTGCGTTCACTATAATCAATATTGATTTAATAGTGTATCAATCAACACTCAAATAAATGATAACAGCACTACCAGAGTAATGCGGTAGTACAGAATAAGGATACTTACTAATCCTCAGTCATCATGTACATGAACACCTGAAATTATGACAGAAAATACAAGCATCTATATGGTCACTGACTCACCTGCAATGCTGAAAATGATAATATTAAATCCATTTAACAAACAAAGTTATTTATAATGTATCTCACAATGTGGTTGATGATATTGTTTAGTTAACCAATATCATCAACCACATGGTGAGATACATTATAAATAATAACCTACTTAGTACTTTATTCTATATTCATTCACACTAAAAATACAAGTTCAATGTGACTTTGCATGGTTGAAAAAACATGTTATCAGACAAAGAACGGAAATGTATGTAGGGCCATCTAACTCCAGTAAGACGCCTTAACCCTATTTGTAACAGGCTCCTGGCTACCCCTATTTGTAGCAGGGAGGGGCGGATTCCGCCCCCCCCCCCCGGAGATCTCGAGATCTACCCGTCCGATTTTCAAAAATGAAACAGTGTTTGGTTCCCCTCAACACGATCTACATTTCTAAATAATAAAGAAATCTCCATTTTGGATAGGGGGGCAACAGGGGGGGGGGGCAAAAACGACAAATTTTAGTGGTATTTTTGATCCAACATAGCTTTCATGTTTATAGACCAATTTTAACACAACTAATACGAATCGATAGAGATTGAATTGGAAATTGATATATGACGGTGGCGTTCGAAAATTCAAAAATCATAGGCGTGTGCAGGGCACTCAATATGGGGGTGAAGTAAATGCGTAATAAAACCATTTTTGTATGTTGTTTTTTTTGATAAATGAAATGGTATGTGATTGTGACATTAGACAAAACAGTTAAAAATCATATTTTTGCCATAGGCGGTACCAGGTTAGTGAAAAAGGGAGGTCAAATTGGGAAAAAATATTAACCGCAGACAAGTTGCTACCCAACACTATAAACATGTTACTCATCATAGATAGTTCCTTTTTTCATGTTGGACTTCATCATAGGCGTATCCAGGATCCAAACTGGGGCGGCGCAAGACCTTTTGATAAGTATATTATCCGCTATTATGATACTAACTAGTCAACAGTGACTATTTCACTTACAACTGCAATTAACATTGCTTACCCCCCTTTTACCCTACCTGGACTCGCCTATTATCTTATAATCGTTCGTAGATTGGCCTGTGGTGCGTGTTTTATCCGAAAGCTGCAGTATGTTATGTCATTGTACGCCCATGACTCATAGTTTCCTTGTAATAATATGACCCCCTTTCTTCCATTCCTGAGCGCGCCTCTACAAAAATGACTTTATTCCCTTTTCTGGCCTTATATGTGCATATATAATTATAAGCTAACCGTCTATTGCGCCGTTATCGCTGGCATATCGTCATCACCATGCCAGTCACCCCCTTTCCATGTGCCTGAATACGCCCCTGAAACTATATATGTAATAAATTATGCAAATAATGGAAGCAAAAGCTATCTTGTACATCTTGATAACTATAAATGCCCCTTACATTGCTCTATTTGCTTCCCGTCAAGCATTGAATACTTCCTAGAAACCTCCCTTTTTCAAGCCCCTGAAACCGCCTCTGCCATGCAATTTTTATAAGATTTCATTAACATCAACCCATTTTCACTTGTTGCAATCACCGTAAACCGATGTAACTCCTTCATACTTGAGACAGTTAGGAAGAAACCGTGAAGATCGCATTTCCGTATTATCGCCAAATATCGCCTCCGAACCCACCCAAAACTGTGCCCTGGAACCGCCTCTGTTCAGGTTAAGAACTCAAAATTTTGATTCCAAATGCGGTATTCAATTCTAGGAAAGTCCCAAAATTTCATGGGCCTGCGCCCAGCCGTTCTGGAGATATCTGCGAAAAACATGGGGGGCGGAATCCGCCCCCCCTGTTACAAATAGGGTTAACCCGCGAGTTACTGGGGGCTATTTTTTGCCCCCCTTCCCGTTATTTTGCAATAACTCCTAAACGAACACCGGTATCATCACCAAACTTGCAGTACCTTCTCGCACATCAATTCTACACATGTTAGCAAACGGAAAAATATGAGGCTATGATAGGTCAACCGGGAATGACGTCAGAGTGACGTTATGTTCTTCGGTTTTTGTTGCAAAATAATGGTTTGCGGAAAACGCTGTCAAAGGTACGATAATTGAGATAAACTCAATTGTTTTTTTAAAAAATACTGACAATAATAGACCGGGCCATCAAACTGATTTCTCGGATTTTTTAGGTTTTTTTTTATTCAAAATTTTGAGAAATCCAAATACATTTTTTTTAACAAAATTTTAAAGAAAAAATCAGAATTATCCAAAAACCGGAATATATGTGATCAAGACGTATGCGCTGAATATGTGTACCAAATTTAAAGTCGATATCTTTATCAATGACCGAGTTATGACCTTTAAATGACCAAAATCGACCACTTCTCACAGCATTAATATGTATAAAAAACAC
The DNA here is from genome assembly GCA_036785665.1 of Chirona hameri. NCBI lineage: Eukaryota > Metazoa > Arthropoda > Thecostraca > Balanomorpha > Balanidae > Chirona > Chirona hameri. Next base: position 122,459 of record JAXIVJ010001501.1, on the reverse strand, counting down.
ATTTCCATTTTTGCTTTTTACTTCTATTTATATGGAACAAACAATGCTCTAATGTCATTGTTCGCGTTCTAGACGAAAACAAACCCATAAACATGTGTTACAACGCCTAATGACCGTAATCTGCAGTTTGACCTCGTGACCTCAGATGACCTTGACCTGACCCAAGGTCATAAACAGCTTATAAAGGTACTTAGAAGTTTCAGACACACGAATCATACCGATTTATCGACAGCTTATGCGTTTAATATCGCAATTTTGCGCGACAATTCCATCCATCGAGACCTTTTGACACGATCAAGCATTTTGTACTTGACCTGATCTGTGACGTCATCGGTGACCCTGAGGTCAACAATATTATCCCGCGCACTGCAGGGGCGGGGTTGATTTCCGCCTCCCCTCAGGTTTTTCAAAGATAGCGAAAAAAACGGCGGCACGCAGCGCCGCCGGGTTTTGATACACCTGTTAGGACATCAATTGCGCACACTTTGAAGAAGAAAAAAATAACCTCGGGTCATCTCAGGTCAGGTCACCAGACCAGGTCAAGTGACCCCACCACCAAAAATGTTTGCACTTGTGCCAAAGCCAGAGTTTTCCACCGATCAGGTTGAAACTTACAGGATGTCATGAGGGCATCAGTACTTACAATTCGTTTCTCTCGGAATTTCGATATCGGTGACCTAAGGTCAGATCAATTTCGTAACCTCCCCATAATAAGTCAATGGGGAAATATACAAATGCTTTCTTTTTCAAGGATATGCATGGTACTAGTCCAATTACTTCTGGATCATGTTATTATGGGATATTCTTGATGATCCGAGTGTAAGTTTTGTTCAGTGACCCCTATTGGGTCATTTGAGGTCATGCGAGGTCACCATCACTTTTTTTTTGTCAATAACTCTCGACATAATGAAGATAGAGAAGTAAAACAGACATCAATGTGTTTGTCTCGTCGAGACACGTCTTGCCATATGCAACATGCCCTACTTGGGTCACCACTTGACCTTGACCTTAGGTCAAATTGTTAAGTTAATTTAACAAGGTCACCATATATATCAGTCAAGGCGCCTTGACAAGATAAACACAATGGTGTAAACAGTTTTCCGTTATCTTTATTAGGTAAAAAGTTAATAGCAAAAAACGATTTAGCAAAAAAACGGCATTTCTTTTTTCTTTTTGACCTCTGGAGCCTCAAATATTGACCTGAGATCAAATATGAGGACACCTTAGCGATTACAAATTTCACTGGCTGGCGTTTGCTTTTTTCCGTTTGTTTCAACTATCATCGTTTCTAAGATATATGGGAATTTCTGGAGCAATGTCCTAAAACAGGAAAAACTGGAAAATTTGACCTTTGATGACCTCTGGTGACCTCAATTTTGACCTAACTTAAAAAAACACTGAAATACTTTCGATAGAATATGTATGAAGCTATCAAATTCCTTTTTCCGCTTCTCGCTACGTTGTGTAGTTTTCGAGATCTCAGGGGGGAGGGGCGGAAATCAACCCCCCCCCTGCAGTTCGTGTTCGGCGCAAAGCCCCTGCAGTGCGTGGGTTATGTTTCTCTCGATAAATTTCCCAGGGCTATCGAATGCCGTTTGAATTGTTACATTGGGTCCATTAGTTACGGAGATCAGAGGGGGGGGGGGCAAAAAATAGCCCCCCCCAGTAAGTCGCGTTATGAAATATACCCCAGTAACTCGCGGGTTAATCGGTGAAGGACCAGCGAGCCCGTAGAAACACGATAGTTTCTGTGTTACGGAACAGGGGTGAGCACGTGCGCACGTGCAGTTTAACCCAGAGTTTGACTTGCGCGGCATTGCCAGCAGTGTGGTCTCAAACCACACACCAAATTTCAGCTTAATCGTTCTAGCCGTTTCTGAGTTACGAAACAGGGGTATACACGTGCACACGTGCAGTGTGACCCAGAGTTTGACTTGCGCGACATTGCCAGTGTTGTGGTCTCAATCCACACACCAAATTTCATCTTAATCGGTCCCGCCGTTTCTCAGCTATAGCAGGATAACTTTTCTGACACACCTGACGCGGCACATGCCACGCGCCGTGCTGACCCCTCACGTGAGACGAAATATGTCAATAACATAATTGATTGAATGGGGCTATCAGAGGCCAATTTCACAAAGAAGCTAGTAATTACACATGTTTGCGATTACAAACGCAATATAATATTGCAAACCTCACAAAAAGCTATTTCACAAACATTCACCACCTCTGAATTACTGCTTGTAGATAAAATTGTAAACACAAATCTTAGTACAGCAGAAAATTTAAAATAAAGAACGTTTGTATTAAAGTTGGTGCTAATGACAAATAATTTGATTATTAACTAATTGATTTAACAAATATTTACATTGTGGTTTATTTTGTTAGTCAAAATAAAATTAGTTATAGGAAGAAGTATCTTTTAATTAACATTTCATCGGAATACAAACTCTGACTGTAAAAAATACATCTTGATATGTAATTAGAGTAAGCAGAATTTGCCCATTACCGGGTGGCGGAGCATAATGATAACAGAACTATTCTCAAAAGAAAGATCGTTGAATTTCTCGGCCATTTTTTCACCTAACCTAGCCGATTTCCTACGTCGTAAAGAGTGAAGGTTCACTGCACACTGCACAAGGCATCTTTGACAGCTGCAATTATATCGCCATGTGGTTTCTCCGCGCGGAGGCACCCCTCACATCATAGCGCAATCGGTAAGGTGCAGTGAAGGTGCAGTGGCTGGTGATCTCTGTTCGAATCTCTCGGGATATTTTTCTTCTCTCAGCAGCTATAGGTACCTATGCATAAACTAAACCATTACCTTAACAACCCGGGCAACGTAACAACCTCACCAATAAAATAACCTCAACAGTAAAACAACGTCAACTATCAATGCAGTTTCTGAAATTCAGAACCTCTGACCCACTGGAATTACAAGTTTGTAATTACAAACATTTCCCTACTTCCGTCAACCTTTGAGAAATAGAATATGTGCAATTGCAAGCATTTCTACAAACAATATCTTTGTAAACTAGTTTGTAAATACTAAATTGAGATGTACTGCCCTGGGGTTTTGTGAAATCCAAACTACAAACATGTGTACAAATTATTTGTAATAACAAAGACATTCTTTGCAATTAAAAACGTTTTTGCTTTGTGAAATTGGCCTCAGATGGCGAAGACCGCTTGTCAATCGGATACGGGATTCCAAAGATATAAGCTCCTCAAAAGCGCTACGGTCTGGTCGGGTCGGGCCGGGCCGGGTCGGCCGCATATATGTGAGCAAAATCCCGTATTCAGTGAGGACTCGCGAGCGCTTCGCGCTCGCTCGTAATTAATCAGAATGTTGCAACACACCTATGAAAGCACGATCATAGAATACTTATGAGTAGGGATGCATGACACAAATGTAATGTTGGGCCTGTTCTCGTTGCGCCTCTAACCTCCTCCAAGTTGCTCCTAGATACGACAGTTGCAAGTATACTTGCAACAGTCGTATCCAGTGATGCACAGACACTTTGCAAGTTGGAGCAACTTGGAGGAGGTTAGAGGCGTCACGGAAACAGGCCCTTATTAGTTAAGCGCCATTCACTGTCACTTGCGCGCCACTTGCTTTGTGGCAGGGTATTAATCCACCTCCGAAATGTTTAACCCATCACCAAAATGACCACTTTCTCATTGACTTCCATGTTTTAAAAAAATCACCATTTCTTTATCAAGCTTTTATAATGCTAACCATACTTAACCTAACCTAACCCCTGGAGCCAGTTTAAATATTTGTTAAAGAAGTCCATCGGCATAAATCCTCAATATGCTGTGACGTTTCAGTGATTTTAAGTAATATACGGTGATGAAGTTAGTCATTTCAGTGATGGGATTAATTTATTCCCATTGCCTAATGCGTCAGAATTGAAATAATGAGCGTGGCTATTGTTGAGGCAAAATAAGCCTGCCTGGTTTCGAGTCAGAATTTGGATTTGCTATTGCTGCAAACCGGGTGTTTAAATCAGTACATAATATTTTATATCAATTATAAATTAGATATAATTATAAACTTGAAGTTAAGGGTGAGGCATTTCACCTTGACATTCCTGAATCTACTGACCAGTATGTCCTGAACATGGATCTGCCTATTTCATTTTCATTGCAAATGAAAATCAGGTATTTGGGATAACCTATTACACCTATTATTTATTACATTGTTGGACTGATTTGGTGGGCGGGCTTTGATTTTAGAAAAGTGTTCTTGCAAAGTTTCATTTTCGTAAATCACTGATGTGACTGACTGTATATCACTGAAATCATGCTGTGTGTCCCATGTCAGATGTAGATGTATATGTAGATGATGTATTCAGAACCTCCACAAAGTGGATTTTATGGTATCCACGTCAATATACATACAAACACGATAGGTCATACACTGAACACAAACACTAAAATGCTCGACTGTAATCTAACATTGATTAAAGTACTAAAGTGTACGTGTTGTCTCGATCGAACCGACGCAAAAATGACAAACGACATGACACAACCATACAGCATACGCATCGCACGTCTGGCTATTAATAGGCAACCACCGGCCCCACGCAGCTACCTACACAATCACATGCCTCAGATCAGCGTGCTGTTCCAGGTCCTGGTCGCTCTACAGAGAAAACTGCGTCTCGCGAACTCAGTCCGTACTCGTGGCAGCTGCAACTGGCCACTCTCGGCCGCTCGAGTCTGCGACTGGACTGTGCAGATCGAGAGATCGAGAGACGAGTTGCATCCGCAGAATCTCCGACGCATCTGACGCTGTCAGAAGGCGGCGCACTACTGAGAGATCATGTTCATTCAGCATGTCGTCGATTCGTCTCCATCCCAACTCTACAAGCACTGGGGTCAAGTGTTCTCGTCGGCCCAAGCCAGTCACAATCCGAGCACCGAAGTTGAGATGTGATTGAGAGATGAGACACACAACGACAACTCCAGCACATTTCGCAATAGTGTCATATACTGATGTTGGAAAATAGGGTTGGCGCTTATTTCCATTGTCCATTGCAGATTCCTTCAGAAATCCTTAACCCCAATCATCATCAAGGTCAGAAAGTGTCCAGACCGTTTGACCTTGCCAATCGTTAACCATTGATGTTAACAAGATCCGCCATGTCAAGATTAATTTTGTCTTGTTTGAATCATAAGGGAAATAGTTCAGTAAGGAATACATGTTCTGATATGGAACAACTCATATAAGGTGATTTCAAACAACCTAAACTTATGAAATTTTGGTATTTGAATCAGGGGCGGATCCAGGATTTTCTAAGGCAGGGGGCTTCAGGCCTGAGGGCGGCATATTTCCTCGGTGACGGGGGCGGCATGGTGCCTTCCGAGGGCGGCATAATGCCTTCCGAGGGCGGCGATGTACCTTCCGAGGGCGGCATAATGCGTTGTGAGGGCGGCAAGATGTCTTCTGAGGGTGCCAGAGTGCCTTCCAAGAGTGCTACGATACTGTTGGTAGACGCAAGGGCGCCCTGGCGGCCTCCCGAAAACGCTACGGCGACTTCGGCGCCGGCAAATCCTATACAAAAATGGCGCCGTTTTCTAAGGCAGGGGGCTTCAGCCCCTACGGCCCCCCTGGATCTGCCACTGATTTGAATTGCCACACATGGTCCCTGCTATTCATTTGTATACGCTTAATAGCAAAACATTTTTATTTTTATTTTCGAAATTTTCCTATCTCTTCTAGGAAATGTTGTACAACATTGGTAGGCCGAGAGAGGTATTGGTAGGGCCCAAATGAGCATTGGTAGGGATTGGGCCCTGGTAGGGCTTTGGCCCTACCAGTCCTATAAAAAACGACGACCCTGTATTGCGAGGATAATGATTCCAAATTTTGTGAAAATAATTATATACTTTATCTGAACGGGCCGGGTATGGGCCTGGGCCTCAATATTATTAATTTGACCGGGCCTGGTCTGGGCCTGGGCTTGGTGTTCATGGGCCTGGGCCGGGCGGGCTGGGGGTTGGTGGGCCTTTGGCGAACATTGGTTTGCACTATGCTAGTCTGTTCAAACAGGACTGATCCGCGGTCTCTTTCGGTGCCTATTCAGTCACCGTCTACCTTTGGCAAACCCTGGTCGGAGGGCCAGTTACACTCCGCTGCACGTAACCCTGCGACCCCGCGACCCCTCGTCAGCATTCTTGGTCCCACAGTGCAGGTGAGCCTCTCCCACCACGGGGCAAGGTGACGCCACTGTGCCAGCCGCGGTTGGACGGGAAGCCATGACCCTGACCCTGACCCGCCCGGGGCCGGTGGAGAGTGACGTCATATCACTAGCCACGGCCGAACGCTCGGCGGTCAGTTCAACAGCGGTGAGCGAGTCGTGAACTGGCCAGCTGACTCCATGGCTTCACTGCGGGGCCTGACGACAGGGCGGCGTGGTTCACAGGTCTCACAGGTCACATTGATGGCAGAAGAGAGCAGAAAAAAACTCCGGTACAGCTGGACTCCGGAAGGCGGTCTGAAGAGCCGTGGGTCGTATTCCGCCTTTGCACACCTTTTTATAGGAAAATGGAATATTGTATACTAATTCTACACGTCTGATTTCATCAGAACTGCACTCAAACAGGGAGATTCTCAATACTTACCTGACAATAATAATTTGTATCACCCGTCAATCGCCTCAGCCGACCGCAACGACTCCGCCATTACCACTGAAATGTAAACAACATGGGCTGTTTTGTGTGTGAAATGCGTCAGATATGTATCCAGTAAGGTCACATCGTGGTAGCGGCCGGTGCGCGGCCGACCTTCAGTCTCAAATACAAGTCCTGCGCTCCGCCAGGAACGGAGGTTTAGTGAGAGCGTCATGCGCATATTTTTTGGTAGACAAAGAAGTGCCACATAATATTGCTTTAAAAAATTCGGTGTGGGCATCGTCCATACTTGGTTCTCCAATATTTCTTCCGTATAACTAACCTAACCTAACCTAACCTAACCTAACCCCGCCATTAAGTCCGATCGGGACGAAACCTAAGATTCGCTCGTAGCCATAAGTCCGATCGGGACGAAACCTAAGATTCGCTCGTAGCCATTATGACTAAAAAGCAAATAGCCGCCGCCGCGATTGAGCGTGATAGGGTTTAGTGGTCGACCAGATACATATGTCGTTATATAATAGCCAGTATCTGACGCATTTATGCGCCCACGTTGTTTACATTTAATTGTAATGGCGGAGTCGTTGCTGAGTTACGGGCGGTCGGCTGAGGCTATTGGCGGGTGATCAAAATCATTATTGTCAGGTAAGTACTCATGATGTCCCTGTTTTGAGTGCAGTTCTGATGAAATCAGACGTGTAGAAGTAGTATACACTATTCAATTTGCTTATATAAAGGTGTGCAAAAGCGGAATATCGCCGAGCCGTGAGGCAGCTGGCGTTCCGGTAAGTACGAGAAAAAGAGGCCTGGTTATGGCCAGCGTTAATTAGAGACCTTCATGGAATGGCAATCCCCATGGAACCACCCATGGAACGGGATGGAAATCGCTGGGAATGGAGTAATTTTGGGAAATGTAACGGGTTGGAACAGGTTTGGGACAGACCATATCATTGTTTAGCACCACAAAACGTGAAATTTGCTGAAATAGGTGGGAATGGGTGGGAATGGGAGCCCCACCAATTATGAATTTGGATTGGAACGGTTTTGGGTCTGGCTGAATGGGCTGGAACGGGATGGGGGCTGAAAATGTATTCCATGAAGGGCTTGGTGTTCTTGGTTTGTAAATGGAATAACAAAATGTCACGCACTTGCTGATAGTGCGAGGAAGGGGAAAATAGGAAAACCACGAGTTTCGCTCTGGATGTATCCGTTTCTCACGCTTACAGGTGCACTCTCAGTTCGGGGAGAGCGCAGGGCATAGCGGAGTGGGATGGGGTGAGCAGTGCTGTCGTCCGAGCACGCCAACACGACAGCCGAACTGAACTAATCATCTATGTTTAATAGAAGTATGTATTCCTACAGCTTTGAATGACAACAAATGAACCAAGCTAATAAAACCATGGCTATAACAAACGCTGGGTCATGAAAATTGACTATAAACGATCCAAGCAGCTTGCAACAAATGTACTGCGATATTGTTGCATGAATAAGCTGCAGTTAATGCAGCAAATACAGCTACAGTTCTGCCTCATTGGTGTTGTTGCGCTGGCTGGTGCTGCACTATTTAATTCATTATTTTTATTTTTATTATAATTTTTGGTACTCGTCTGACCTATATTGCATGTCATACACGCAATTTAAATATTGAGGTTTGTGGATGGTTAATTCATGCAATCATACTGAGTACGTTTGCTAATTCAGTGAATTGAACCCACGCAGATGTATGGTATTTCATCAATTTTGAAAGAACTTTGAGCTGATTCAGAGTCAGATCTATACTGGACACATAAGCAGTGCTGCATGCACAGCTGAATCTCTCGTTTTATACTCTGATCAGAATCATTCAATTCTGTTAAGTTATGAGCATGTCGATTGTTACGGTAATATTCAAAACATCATTTCATGCGGTATAAAATATTTTTTACAGCTCTTGCTATGAAATCGTACACAAACGAATAATTTTCATAATGTATTACATGGCCATTTGATTGTTTGTGTTTAGTACCAGTGTTCGTCACGGGCCCACCAACCCCCAGCCCGGCCCGGCCCAGGTCCATGAACACCAAGCCCAGACCCAGATCAGGCCCGGTCAAATTCATAATATTGAGGCCCAGGCCCGGCCCGGCCCGTTCAGATAAAGCATATCATTATTTTCACCAAAAAATCCAATCAGTATCCTAGCATATTTACTTGTATACTACAAATGTGAAACAATGAACCAACTATGCTAACCAAAAAAAAACACAGCAACAGCAACAGTGTGTTGCTGTGTAAGTGAACTGCTGGTTAAAATATTTTTGAGCTCTGACCTGAGCTTGTGCGACGCGCGCATTACTTCAAAATTGTCAGGCCCAGGCCCAGTACAGGCCCAGCCCATGGCCCATAGGGCCAGCCCAGCCCATGACGAACTCTGTTTAGTACTTGCATGACAACTATCAAACGTAACGTCAAAGTTTGTTCACATATCAGCGACGCCAACCTCCAAATCCCCGAAGCTGTTTACTGCAGTGCTCGTCACAATGGCCGGCTGCAGAGCTGTGAACGGATTCGCGTGCGTCCACACTCCACAAGGGCACAGGCACATATGTGCCCGCTCTGCCCTCACTGTAGGTGTTTTCCATTAAGTATCCCCATATCAATCACCATCCAAGCGTTTGTGTTACTAACTTCGTGACGCCAAATCGATTGTCTGAGCGTTTGAGGTGATACGGCATCAGGTTAACTACAGACAGGGTGAATTAGGTTAACTCTGGTTCAAGAATCAAAGCCTAGAACAAAAGTAATCACGAATGCGCCAGGTATCGGATCCCAAATGGATAAGGACTATCTTTTGCGCCAATACAGAACCAAGGATCACACCATGAAAGCTGCTATTAGACCATTGCTCGTCAAAAGGAACTTCATGTTGTTCTTGTTTGGTGATAGATTAGAATTGTAAAATCGAGCACATGGTATACGTTCTGTAGTATATTTATTATTTGGGAATTGGAACGTGGAAATTGGGTATATTTTTGCCCCCCAACAGTTGAGGTGAAACGCCAACAACAGCAACACAGCCCAGTATTCATCACATCGATTATAGATATCGACTGAAGGAGACAGACAGCAGATATGCATACAACTGTACTTACATACACAAATAATACAATGTAGCAATATTGGAGGGGACGGTGGGCTGGCGGATGGCGAGCATATTTGCTCTGCCCCACAGGGGCGTATCCAGAAAATATTCAAGGGGGGTCATAAATTGCAGTGGTGCCCCTACCTATATTCAAAGCTGAAACTCAACGGATTTGGTCCACTATATTTTAGGGGTGCCCTTATTTGAGTTTTTTTTGACAAAATGTTGGCTATAGGTATTTGCAATATCAGTCGTACCCTTTGTATCCTTTAAAGTGCCGCGAATGGTGCTAAAATATATAATTTGTACAGTCAAGGGCGGCCCCAGACGGCTGATGAAGAGGGGTGTGTGGGGGGATGGGGTCAACTTGACCAAGAGGGTAGTCGAAGTTCGTGACCAGGGGGGGGGGGGGGGGGCGTGGTAGCCGTTTTTAAAGAGCAGTAAATCTTATGCATGCGATAGCAGTGTATCATATTGCTTTGTGTTTCGTGCGGACCTTAAAAAATGTTCTTGAACTAACAAATAGGCAGCATTTTGCGAAGGGAGGGGATTGAAGAAAATCTGTCACAAAAACTACCCTTAAACTTAACTACCTACCAATGGTATTCACGAAAAATGGACACCCACACAACTACGCGGCGCCAAAATTTGAGGTTTTGAGCGGGCTGGAGAACTAATTTGTGCTATTGGAACCAGGATGCAGGGTCAAAACGAGTAAATATGTCTGGAGCAAAAGGTGGGGTCAGAAGACATGTTGCCCCCACCCCATTTAAGGTCAAAGGTAGGGCCATTGCCCCCATGTCCCCCCCCCCCCCCCTCCGCCCTGCGGCCGCCAGTGTGTACAGTCTGTATTAGACCCTTTTGTGCTGGAAGGGAAAACATTTATTGATTTGCGCCGCGTAGCGGCGCGGATTTTTTCCCCATTTTTGGGTCTGGATATCTAGGCCCTTCAAAATTCTAAAAGTTCTGTATGTATCAACCCAAGGGCACCAATGCAGCCACTCAATGAGATTCTTCCACCGCAAAGACAAAAGGAATTTCGCCGCAGTAGCACAAAAATGTGATATTTTTCGAATTTGTATCACAAAATTATAACAGCTTGGTTGCAGTTGCTTACCAATTTCAAATACGTTCCATGGATTTCCAGCCATGAACCACATTATAAAAAAGCCCGAACGATGGGCGCTATGGGTTCGTTCGCAAACAAACGATAGTCAACAAACATCGTGACATCTTGGATTTATCAGGACACAAGTATGTGATATGCGCCGCGAAGCGTCACGTTTTTTTACTCTTACTTTTGAACCATTTCGCATAAAATAGGTGGGTTTTCAACAATTGAATGAGGGCACCAGGGCATTGCTGCCCCGCCTCCCCCTCCTGGATTCAAGGGGCACGGTTCCTGATGCCCCCCCCCCAACCTGTTCCACTGCCTATGGAAGCGGATGGTCGTCACGCCCCTAGCAATGTCTAAAAAGGTGCCCCTGCCTGTTGTGTGGTCACAGTGGTGTACAAGGTACTTCAAAGAATACCGGTGACCCGCAGCGGTGGTGCTCTATGCACTGGCGGATCCAGCCGTCGGTTTTGGGGGGCAACTTTTTGTGGCAAAAAGTATCCCATTTTTTCCCTCCGCGGATTGGGCCGGTCACCTTATTTTGGTATTCGATTTTTATTTTGTTTTTTGTCTTTCGATATATTAAAGACCAGTACATTTGAAGCACTAAAACGTTTGGGCTATGCAAATCGGTCAAGCCACATGGCCGCAATGACCTTTAAAAAACACACAAAAATATTGTTTGCCCCCTGGCCCCCTTTTTTGAGCCAAACAAAAATGTGGGATCCAAAAAGAGAGGTCTTGTCATAACGAATCGAATGGCGCTTTCCTCATCGAAATCGACCGAGCGGTTCTTAAGATCTCTGGGGGGCAGAATCTGCCCCCCGCAGGTTAACGTAATTCTGGCCGCCCGCAGGGAATAGGGTTAAGTTACCTTTTAGAAATCCTCCGGAGGTGGCAATATCCCTTTAAGGATAACAAAAATGGACACAGTTATTGACAACATTTCACTAAAAACACCTAGTCCCTATGGAAAATGATCAGTCTCCAAAAATAATCACACCATCTGATGCACAATCTGGTCGTTATTTGCTACGAATTGTCAACAAAAGTTTCGCCACAGGGATTGTTCCCGCGAGCTGGAAGCGAGCCATAGTTATCCCGTTGCACAAAAAGGGTGATCCTAGCATGGCGTCCAATTTCAGACCAGTCACTAATGTCCCAACAATCACAAAAGTAGTAGAAAACTTGTTTTGCAACAACTGACAAGCTATTTAAATAGGGAACACCTATACAGCAGCGATCAGCACGGCTTTAGAACCAATTACTCTACTTGTACCGCATTGCTATCGGTGACTGATGAGATTTTGAACGGAATGGATCGCTCAGAGATCACCCTGCTGACCCTGATAGATTTAAGTCGCTGCTTTGATGTAGTGGACCATACAACTCTGTTAAATAAGCTAGAGCTATTGCAAATATGTCCTCAGTGGTTTAAAAGTTATCTAAGTGGCCATGTTCAGCAAGTAAAAATCGGTGAAAAGCTTTCGGATCCCCTACCCATCACAATTGGAACATTTCAGGGGACATGTTTAGGGCCGTGTGATAGTGTGCCCTCTCAATACTTTCCTGGAGCCGCCTCTGCGGTGTCATGCCTGCTGGCATGTCGGCCGGCCGGGTGGGGACTGCGGCCGCCTGGCGTGTGCGCGGGGGTCTGGGACGAGACGTAATACAGACTGGACGAGCGCTACCGTGTGTTACATGGCGCAGCCGGTAGGGTTTTTGACCGCGCTGTTTAAGTTATACGTGACTCGGTTATGCGGAGACAGTGAGACAGTGATGCCTCAGGACAGTGAGAGTGTGGACGTTCCGCGGAGTGATGTTGTCGCGCACGGAGCTGGCCCAGCGTGGGCCGGTCGTCACACACGACCCGACAGGCTGGACATCGCCAGCGACCGAAGCGAGCTCTTCAACGTCTGGCGGGAGCGATGGGAGGACTACGTTCTGCTGTCCAGTCTGTAAAGGGCGGAGCCCCGCGTTCAGATGGCTGCTCTCCGAGACTGCCTCACAGACGACGCCATCAGAGTGCTGCGAAACCTGGAGATAAGTGAACGCGACCGTTCCGATGTGAAAGCATCTATTGACGCTCTAGAAAAATATGCAAACAGTCAGGTCAACGAAGTAATTGAACGTAAAAAGTTCAACGAAAGAGTACTAGCACAGGGCGAATCCTTTGATGATTTCTTAACGTCCCCGCCCGCAGTTGCAATTTTTGCAATGAATGTCGCGATTCTCTCATAAGGGATAGAGTTATTATGGGTATGAGGTCCGCAGAGACCGTGAAGTGTCTGTGTGCGACACTAGACCTGTCTCTGGCGGCCGCCGTTACTGTTTGCAGGGCGCAGGAGGCGGCGTGCCGCGATGCACAGGTGCTGTACGGCTGCGCTCCTGATGGCCCGTCAGCCCTGCAGGTCCAGTCTCCGCAGTCGGGTGTCGGCCCGGCGACCTGCACCGGGTGCGGCCGGCGGCAGCACCGGCCCGACCTGCAGTGCCCCGCTCGCGGACAGCGGTGCCGTGCCTGCCAAGGACTGCACCACTTCGCAGCTGTGTGTCGGTCGAGGACCGACTATCAGCGGGGGCCGCGTGACTGGTACCCATCGTCGCCGCGTGACCGGTACCCATCATCACCGCTGCGTGACCGGTACCCATCGTCACCGCCGCGTGACCGGTACCCATTGTCACCGCCGTGTGACCGGTACCCATCGTCACCGCCGCGTGACCGGTACCCATCGTCACCGCCGTGTGACCGGTACCCGTCGTCGCCGCGCGGCCGGTACCCATCGTCACCGCCGCGAGGCAGGTACCGGTCACCATCCCCGCGCGGCCGGTACCGTTCCGTGTCACGTGACCGTCACCCGTCTTCACCTCCGCTGCGCGGCCGTCACCAGCCGTCTCCGGGTCGCAGCAGCCGGGTCCGATTTCAGCGGGATGACTGTGCGATAACTTCTGGAGGCTACGGAAACCTCAACACGTCTACCATCATCGCCTCTGCATCCGTCCAAGGTGCTCCAAGGATACGGGTGCGTGTAGAGGCGTACGAAGCTGCTTCAGTGGAGGCGCTGCCTGATACTGGAGCCGATGTCAGCGTCGGAGGTCTTCAGTTCCTGGACGACATGTGCGAGTTTCCTGAAAACCTGCTCTCGGCTAATGAACATCCGAAGGCGGCAAACGGAGAGATCATCAGGTCCATCGGTGTTCTGCCCGTCCGCATCACCCTGGGTGACGTCACAGTCGACGACAACATCAACATTCTTCCCAGCGTCACAGGTCTACGGCTCTCATGGGAAACCACCCGGAGCCTGCACATCATCCCCGGAGACTATCCGCGCCAGATCGGGAGCACCGATGGCTCGTGCATGGATACCAGTGGTGGCCCTTCAAAGCGGCCGCGTGCGCCACCGGATACCGCCGCGCACTCAACTGCGTTGGTCAACGAGAGACAGGACTGCTCAGTTCGGCGCACTTCTAGACAGGCTGCATCAGCGACATCTATATCGCAAGTCGACGAGAATGTGGCGCCATCTTTGCAGCGAGAATCGCTACAGGGCTACAGTCAGGCTGCAGCGCCAACTACATCACTATCCGATGAGGAAGTAGCGCCATCTACGAGGCGAGAATCGCCCCGTGAAGAGCCGGCGCCACCTGGGGGACGAAGACCACCGGGTCTGACGGAATTTCCCGACGTGGTACGGGAATTCCCTTCAGTCCTCGATGGAAACATACGATGCATGCCGGGGGAAGAATACAAGATCCACCTGCGTGAAGATGCAGTGCCATTCTGCGTCACCGCCCCACGGCGCGTACCCCTGTCATATCGAGAGCCCCTGAGGAAGGAACTGAGCCGCCTGGAGGATCAGGACATCATCTTCCCGGTGACAACTCCGACTGATTGGTGTGCTCCAATCGTTGTCAGCGCCAAGAAGGGAGGTGGCATCAGGCTCTGTGTGGATCTTTCGATGCTGAATAAACACGTCCTCCGAGAGCTCTACCAGTCCCCGACCCCGGCGGAGGAAGTAGCATCCATTGTTGGACAGCGCGCCTATGTATGTATGTATGTATGTATTAAAACATGAACTATCCACACGAATGAGGTTTTTACAATTGTTTGTCATGTTGGCAGGTTACACAGGGTACAATACAAAACACATCAGCATGCACTTTCACACTTCCACACACGCATAAAACTCAGTGCACCTCGCATGTCACGTCAGGTATGGCGCCCTGGCTCCAGGCTACGCTTCAGCTCTCTCATGAACTTGCCAGCAGACATGCACTCGAAGTCGCGTGGCAGACCGTTCATATTGCGCGCAGCGCGGTAGGCAAAGCGCCTCTTTCCGGCCTCTGTCCTGACCCGAGGAAGAGATAGGTAGTGGTCCTGTCGGGTCGTTCGAGAGTGTGCCGGTCTCTCACAGTTGTGAGAAAATAGACCGGCGAGACTCTCCGGCTCAGCGGTGCTGCGGACTTTGTGGAGAAGACAGAGGGTTTGATAAAGGAAGAGGTCGGGAGCATCGAGCCACCCCAGTGCTTCCCGCACCTCCGAAATGTGGTCAAACTTGCGTTTTCCGGAAACGACTCGCGCTGCAAAGTTGATGAGTTTTTGAATGCGATACAGGTTTTTGGCAGAGCCGTTTCCGTACACGACCAAACAGTACCGAATGTGAGAGAACACTAGGGCGGTGACGATTTCGGGAAGTATTTGTGACGGGAGGTAGTGACGGATATGGGATAGACTGACAAGGATACCGCAGCACTTACGGCAGAGGGCTGACACATGAGCGTCCCAGGTGAGGTGCTGATCAAAAATGACACCCAAGTTGCGTGCCTCTGAGTGAGGTACCAGGTAAGTGTCACGGAACTTGATAGTAAACTGAGGAAGTGAGCGCAAATTTTGTCGTGATCCGATGGTAAGGAGTTCGAACTTCCTTACGTTAACTTTAAGCCCATTGCAATGAAAGTAGTCCCCAAGAGAAGCGAGAGCCGACTCCATGCGGGCGATAAGCGCTGGCATACAAGATTTTGGTTCCGAAATCATGACTTGAGTATCATCGGCATATTGCACCACAATCGCATCAGCCGCATGAAGACTCAAGTCATTTGCAAACGCACTGAAGAGAATGGGTCCGAGCGATGAGCCCTGAAAGACCCCTTGATTTATATCACGCGGAGTGGACGTTACAATCTTGCCATCAGAGCCAGGGAAGCTAACACTCTGAGTGTGACCGTGCAAGTAATTTTGGAACCACAAAGTGTCTATGCCGAGAGCCTGAAGTTTGACTAACAGTTTTCCATGGTGAATGACGTCAAAACATTTGCTTAAGTCAATCAAACAAAGCAAAGCAATTTTACCAGAGTCGACAGCCGAGAGCATGTGGTCAGTGATACAAGTGAGCGCCGTCTCCGTAGAGTGCCGCGGGCGGAAACCGTGCTGGGTAGATGGTTGGATGAAAGGTAATAGTAGAGCTGGCGTTGCACCGCCCGCTCCACTATTTTGGCTATGACCGGAAGTATTGAAATTGGGCGGAAGTTGGAAGGATCAGAAGGATTGCCGGATTTATGGATTGGATACACAAGGGAGTGTTTCCAGGAGGTAGGCACGTCGTTGGTCGTGATGCAGGAGGAGTTGATGAGGAAGAGAAGGACGTGGCCGATGGAATTGAAGGCGAGCTTCAGGATACGGATGCAGAGGCCGTCAGCACCACGAGCCGGGGAGTTCCGCATACTAAAGACGATGCGGTGTAGGGCACTCATACTGATTGGATGCAGTGAAAAGTAACAAGCTCCCACTCTCGGCAAACGAGTGGGGAGAGAGGGAGGTGGACCTTGCGCCTCCAGCTCGGCCGCCACGGTCGGACCGACATTAACAAAAAATGCGTTCATGTCGTCATGCGAGGTAGATGGTAACACCTGGGCATTCGACCTCTTGCTACCCAATAAGTCTCGGGCGGATTTCCAGCAACTAGCTCTCCCCTGCTCGAGAATGCGGTCGCCCACGTACCGGCGCTTGTCAGCCCTGAACGCAGCTCTAGCAAGGCGATTTGCTGAGCGGTACTGATCTGAGCCATGACCATACACTCTCAGAGCTATGGCTCGCTGCATAATCAAAATACGGGTACTGTCGGACATCGGAGGGGCGGTCGGGTTACGTACAGTAAAGGACTTCACTGGTGCATAGCATGAGACAATAGGGGTCATTCCCTCGAGAAAGGCGGCCCAGGCATCAGCGACATTTGCGGCAGAAAATACAGGAGACCAGTCGGTTGCCATAAGCGCATCTTCAAAACCTACGAGATCAAACCGTCTGAAGGACCTACACGTAATGACACTTGGCTTAAAACGCGGGCGAGGCACATTCAGAACAGCACGGACAAAACGTTTTACAGGGTTTAACCCGCTGACTGCGGCGACCTGGGGAAGGTGGTAGACGATGTCGTCATCTTCAGCAGCACGCTGGAAGAGCACTTCCATCATGTTCGAGAGCTCCTGTCGCGGTGTGAGGAACGAGGAATTTCCCTCAACCTGGGAAAGCTTCAGCTGGCTCAGCGTTCTGTGAAGTTCGCTGGTTTCGTTGTGTCACACGAGGGGTACAGGCCCAACCCGCAGCTGACTGAAGCCCTCTCTGTGTTTCCGACGCCCAGCAACATCTCCGACCTGCGAGGTTTCTTCGGACTTGTCAACCAGCTGGCTTCATTCGTCGACAACATCGCAGAGTTGATGGAACCTCTACGCCCTCTTCTGAGCCCAAAGAACGCCTTCCAGTGGGAAGAACACCATCAGCAAGCGTTCCAGAGGGCTAGAGAACGTCTGACTTCAGTACCGACGCTTGGGTACTTCGACCCCACCAGACCAACGACACTCACGACCGACGCCAGCCGCAAGAAGGGTCTGGGCTTCGTTCTGCGACAGGCTGACAGAGATGGCAGATGGCGCGTGATCCAGACCGGATCGCGTTTCCTCAGTGATGCTGAAACACGCTACGCAACCATCGAGCTTGAGGCGTTAGCTGTCTGCTGGGCTCTGCAGAAGTGCCGTCTGTTCGCCGGTGGACTGCCAAACGTTGAAATACTGACTGATCATCGCCCCCTCGTGCCAATCTTGGACAGTAAAACGCTGGACGAGATTGAAAATCCAAGGCTGCAACGTTTGACGCTGCGGATGAGCGAGTTTGGACACTTCACAGCCACGTGGGTACCAGGTTCACAGAACAGTGCCGCGGACGCGCTGTCCAGGATCCCGATCGAGCGCTCGAATGAAGGCGACAAGTGCGGAGAAGATGCCTCGGCTGCATGTGTGCAGTCGATCGTGGTCAGCGAACTTCGGGCCCATCGCGCCGACGTCCGCCTCAAAGAAGTTCGCGAGGCGGTGGCCATGGATCCTGAGTTTCAGCTGCTCGTGGAAACCATTCAAGATGGGTTCCCCAATAACAAGTCTGAAGTAACGGAAACCGTGAAAAGGTGCTGGCCGGTTCGCGATCGGTTGACAGTGGATGATGACATCGTGCTCTGTGGATGCAGAGTCGTCATACCCGCGTCCCTCCGAAAGCAGACACTGGTTACGCTCCATTCAGGACACCTGGGCCAGGAGAGAACCAAATCCAGGGCGCGTCAGATCGTCTATTGGCCGGGTATGGATACCGACATAGATAACATCACGCGGCAGTGTGAGCGATGTCAGAGTGAGCTGCCGTCTCAACAACGGGAGACGCTGATCCAGCACGAGCCCGCGGAACGCCCGTTTCAAAACCTGGATGCGGACATCGCGAGTCACGCCGGAGGTACATATCTGATTGTTGTTGATGGATTTTCCGGGTGGCGTCATGTGGAATACCTGGGTGTCCAGTCTAGCACCAGTAAAGTCATATCAGCGCTGCTGAAGGTGTTCCGCCAGGTCGGAGTCGCTAAAGCCCTGTGGAGTGATGGGGGCCCAGAGTTTACTTCATATCTATTCCGCGATTTTCTTAGAAAATGGGGCGTAATTCATCACACCTCGTCTCCTCATTATCCACAATCGTGCTGGTCGTGCTGAGTCAGGAGTGAAGTCTGCCAACAAGTTGTTGATAAGATGTTGGGATCTCCGCAGGGGCCGACTGGATGAGGTAGCCTGGACCAGCGGGATCCTCCAGCACTGGAACACGCCAGGGAGTGCATCACCAGCCCAGATCGTGTACGGACGGCCGATCCAGGATACTCTTCCATCGCACCCCGACATCTACAAACGTCAACCTCCAGCTGATTTCGAAGACAGACGGCAGAAGCAGTATCGACAAATCAAAGAAGAATACGATAGCCGAGCACGGGATCTGCCCGAGTTCCCAGTCGGAGTTCGCGTGCGAGTGCAGGACCCTCGCACTCGCCGGTGGGAGAGATGTGGCACAGTGATCGCCGTTGGTCCGCACCGGAGATACCGTGTGCGTTTCGACGATGGCGGTGTAGTGGATTGCAACCGGTGCCACCTTCGCAGGAGATATGCCGTCATCGAACCAGGCTCGGCTGCGCGGAGAAGCACGTCGGGCTCCTCGGACTTGGCGCCGCGGGCCGGCGCTGAGGCGCGGAGCGGAGCCGGTCTGGCGTCGCGGGAGTCGGCGCGCCTAGCTGAGGGGGCGCCACCGCTTCGCCGATCAACAAGGATCAGAAGACTGCCGCAACGTCTGATCGAGGAGATCTAGAGAAGCAGTAACGTATGTGCGGCGATTATGTTCGGTTTCTGTTACGGTGTGTTCTTTATTGCGGTAATTTGGGCAGGAGTCAAGCACGGTTTATTTGATCGCTATTATAGCCGTTGCTCTATATGCTTACTCGTTCACATTACGTTATGGTTTGTAATGTAGGTATGTACTAATCATAAGATGAAGAGTCTCTACTGCGGGACTCGCCGGGGGGGGGGGGGGCGGGGGAGGGAGATGTGATAGTGTGCCCCCTCAATACTTTCCTGGAGCCGCCTCTGCGGTGTCATGCCCGCTGGCATGTCGGCCGGTCGGGTGGGGACTGCGGCCGTCTGGCGTGTGCGCGGGGGTCTGGGACGAGACGTAATACAGACTGGACGAGCGCTACCGTGTGTTACAGGCCGTTGCTTTACAACATCGCTAGCAACGACTTGCCGTGTCACATTGCTGATGAAGTTAACGGTTTTCGAATAATTATGGTCCGCTATGCAGATGATAGTCAGACTGGCATTGTCGGTCCCCGCAACCGTATAAAGGAGATGCAAAAAAGTATTGAAGAGGTTTTGGACACAAAGACGACATGGTTTCAGCAGAACGGCATGCTAGTGAATGCCAGCAAAACAGAGTTTATTGTGTGCGGCGATAGACGGCAGTTGATGCGTCTAAACGGATTCCCAACTATTAACTTCATGAGCGAGGTTCTTCATTGCAAAGAGAAAGTGAAAAATGTAGGCATCACACTGGATAGTTTTCTGTCATGGGAGCAACATGTGCAGCAAGTAACGGATCGTTGCTATGGAATTCTGGTCGCACTTCTTCATGCTAAACAGGTGCTGCCTGTAGAAATATTGCCGAGATTAATTGACGCCATGGTATTTTCTCATGTAAGATATTGTATTCAAGTGTATGGAGGTACAAGTTCCAGTGCTATTGGTAAAATTCAGAAGATATTTAACTTTGCAGCGAGAGTGCTTTCAGGTCGCAGGAAATATGACCATATCTCGGACTTGCTGAAACAATATGAATGGCTTTCGGCTGCCCAGTATGTTAATTATTTTGATCATTGCATGCTTCAAAAAATTATTACAAGTGGAGAACCCTCGATATTATAGAGCCGTTTAGTTTTCAACCGAGACGTGATTGGCCGTCACACCCGTCAGTCAGACCAGTTGGCTGTGCCCAGGCCCAGAACCAATCACGGGAAGCGAAATTATCTGTATAGATCGTCATCGCTGTTCAATAGTTATTTTGGCTCTAATAGTGGATCTGATATCCTATCTGTCAGTACCAGGGTGGCGAAAAAACATATTAGGGAACTGTGTGCAGCCCCCGAACGTGACAGGCGCTCGTGACTCTAGTTTAAACGTGGCATGCAGTCTAGTTTTATTAGTGTTTATTTTTGCGTAATAGATTGGTTGTAATGTCATGTCTTTTATTTGTCTGGTCAGTGCATTTTAGCTTGTGTTAGCTTCTGTATTGTAATGACAAAGCTAAGGCTGCAACTTGTATGTACCAACATGTACGACAATGACCCTGTAACAGCCCTATATGTGTGGAAAGGGTCAGCTGATGTATAATACAATACAATACGCAACTGTTTACTTTATCCGCCTCGGTCACAACTCAAACTGTTTACGTAAGCTTTGTTTTTTTCGGGAAGGATTGAGACATCACGTGGCGACAAATTACATGAAATATGTTTTTGTATTTTGCTTAGGATAACCTTTTTAAATTTTCAAGTGTATATTTTGTAAGTAAATACTATTATTTTTGTAATGTAATTACATTAAATTTTTATGAAAAAGTATTTTTGTAAACAAATGATTCACCCATGCTGTTACTGCATCAATATTTTGATACAGTGTTTTTAATTTGAGTGAAAAAAAAATGGATTCAGGCGAGCCAAAGGATAAACAAATTAATGCACTTGTAAAGCAATATTGTATAAACTTCCAAGATAATTATTGAACTCTGAACAGTGGCTGAAACTATTGCCACAATGCACAATGCACAGATTCATGTGCCATTCATCCCATCACTGTTATCCAGTGCTTCATAATTGCCGTTTGTAAATCGGTCCTTTTCCCAATACCATTCCTATTGGGCTGGATCAAAATATTGAGGCGTCAGAAACATTACTATTTGGGCCTAGTGCCAGCAACTGCATTGGGACCTTCGTCAGAATCACACATGAATTTTGTTCACACCGCTGTCCAGTGGCGGATCTACGGTTGTGCACAATTGGCAATTGCCCCCCCCCCAAATCACCTGAAATCGGCGCAAAATTGACACATTTCCTGATATAGAAGGCAAACTAAGCAACTTTTACTAAGGAAAGTTAGTTTTAAATCAGCTATCCATGCATGTAAGCAAGCGAAATCCGATGAGTTTTCAGAATGGGGTGGGGGTAAAATTTTGTAAGGTGCCAATTTTTTGAGTTCATAAGAACAAGTATAATTTTGCATAATGTAAATATTGTTTTGAATTATTAAAAAATGCGAAATGAACTTAAAAATGATTCAAACTAAAACCATTAAGCTCATGCTCATGTCCTCATGTCATGACGTCACGACCATAGTGAAAATCAAAAGTGCCATCACAAATCACGAGTGTCGTGACTTCACAAACAAAATCAAGAAAGTCTTATAAAAAGTATGAGAAGTTAAGAGGAAGTTTTAGGACAGAAGGCGGTATAAGATGTGTGTGAGAAGTATATCGAAAAATCGAGAAAAATAAGCTGAATTTGTTATACGTAGAAACCCACTACCTGTCCCCCACCCCATTGTGTGAGACATTTTGGAATTTTGCCCCCTCAAACCACCCTTCCTGGATCCGCCAATGCCGCTGTCAGGCGTCCCGAAAAATTATTCCACAAAAGCAACGCGTCATTTTTGACAACTATTTGCGCCGAAATAGAGTGTAGATTGGATTACAAATTGATACCATATGAAGTGTTATTCGTACATGTAAAACAAAAACGTTTGTTCGAGCTTCAGTTACGACTGGCAGCTTGCTGGCCGCTATTTTCTCGTCCAGTTGATATTTTTTAAGCCCAGATTTGATGGTAAGAGCCGTGTTTTCCAAAATTGTCTAGCTTTTAACTGTGGATAGCTGGATTTTAATTGATGCAAAGTCGATTTTTACATTACATTGGTAACGTTTTGGGGGGCCAAAAGTCATGTTGCCCCCCCCCCTTCGAGGCTGTGGGACGGGGGGGGGGGGGCATGGCCTGGTTGCCCCCTCCCCTGGATCCGCCAGTGTAGGTATGTACATCAAGTATATACCAAGAGTGACTTTTTTGTTACTGTCTATATATAGTATTTATTATAGTATTTACTATCGTCATCACGAAAATAAACGTTGTTGTTTTACACACACAAAAAATGTAATTGCGCTGGTGGCCCCGATAGGCCGGTGGTGTCAAGGGGAGGTCATGACCCCCGTGACCCCCCCCCCCAGATCCGCCACTGCTGTCCCAGTCCTGAAGATATCCTGCATGCGCATTGCGCAGTGGAGTGAACGCTGGTGCGCGCGGAGCATGTGACGCACGCACACCGGTAGAGGCTATAGTGTACACCCCGGTAGAGGCTATAGCTTACGTAGCATGGTCGCCTTAGTCGCATGGAAAGGGAGTTTTAGTTATAACGGTGCATTTCCTGTGCCATTATCTGTATACAAACATACACGGGTTGTGTAAACAGGGTTGTTGGAGTTATTTATACACGAGATTGTTTTCAGTATATATATATGTATTTTTTAAAAATAAATTTAGTCCGAATGTTTTTTAATTGATGGATTTCGGAGGTCAGGCCCGCGCTAAGCATAGCTTGTTGCGCAGGCCCTGACCCCACCACCCGATCAAGCATTTCCTGGCGTCCAGCAGAATTTAGAAGCGAAAGTTTTACGTGCCCGACATACCTGGACACGGTCAGTCTCGCCCTCTGACGTCACCTGACCTTGAGTGCGACGGCTGCCACCGGCCGCAGGCCATCTCAGTCAGGGGCAAATAGCGAGCGCCGAAGCGACTCGAACCCGGGCTGCCACTACCGGGTGAGGTCAGAAGCCCAGCGCTCTCCCAACTGAGCTACAGGGGCGGACTATATATGCTAATGATGCTGACACGATTTCCTTATAATTGAACAAGGTGTAGATTGATTTGATTTTACCTCATCTTTGTTGCGTGTTGAATGGAATGCTCATGCATAAATTAGTGCGGAAGCCTGCTTACGTTGGTTACAAGGGGACGGAAGAAATCTGACTTCCGACTCTTCGCATATTTAAACATTACCCCTGTGTTGTGGTTTATGAAGACCTATTGAAGCGACTCTCCTGTGCTGGATGCATAGTAAATGCATTTTAAGCAGCCGAAAATTCATGTTTGAACAAAACATATATGCACGCGTTTTGTCATTACCTCAGTACTGCACAGCCTTTATAAATTAAACCTTTGTACGTGTTCTCATACCTCAGTCTTACGAGGCGACCTCGGGCACCGGAAATTAACAGCTTACCTATTCATGACGCGATGTCACGGCACGAGGCACGAGGCAGCGCTCCATACGTCACTTCCGCAGGCCGCGTCTCCGATCGATTCCTTCCAAATCAATTACTCCAGCATCAATTACTTTGAGTCTTCGCTGGCCGTCTCGTCGGGTCGCGGCAGCTGGCGTGCTCCGCCCGAGCCGACCGCTACGCCCGATGACGCTCCAGCGGATATCTGCAGTCAACAGACGCGGCGCGGCGCTGCTGCCTGCGACCGGATCAGGCCGCCCCGCCCCCGCCCCCGCCCACAGCGGGCGGTGCTAGCGGGGAAAACAGTCCCCAGGGCGGCTGCTGCGGTGGGGTCGCCGGCGAGGTTTTGGCGGATAGTCGCCGACCAGCGTAAACAGTGTTTAGCGATGAAAGAACGGAGACGGGAGAATGAAATAACACAAAATCCGTCAACTTCTATAAACTTTGGAATGCCATTCACGAAGCGTAGTACATGAAAAACAGCTTTGGCAAAAGTCATTGCAGCTTCACTTATTAGAGGCTTTGCTTTGAATTGCCGTCAGTATGATGTTTGATATGGTTTGAGTGCACAGGTTGCCGGTCCCGTTAGTGCGGGACGAGTGTTTGGTATGGGGTTCCCTCGGCTCTGACAGACCTAGCCACGGGGTGCGACGGCGAGCATGGGCCGGTGAGGCGATAGATCTCCGAGCAGTTTAATTAACACGGCACACTACGGTCTTCTTTCTGCTCGAAGATTGACGAGGTAATTGGCTAATTTTTGGTCGGTGCGGGAGATTTATCACGACACGGTCAGTCTGATGGTATCGCCGTCCCCACCGCGGCCGCCGCCAACCGCGCAGTTGCAGACGTCTCGAAGCACTAGTGTTAACCCAGGCTGTGGTGTTCTTTGCTGCTGGTGCGTACTTCATATTCTTTTAACAGACATTTCAGAGTTCATTTAATATCATTTCCCTGAATAGGTATTGCTAAAATGCGTGCATTTGAAATATATTTTATGAATAAGAATGCTGAGATTTAACATCTAAAATTGTATATTGCTTGCATAATTTTCAGCACATTTATATTAAACGGCACCAGCCTTCTTTGAATGTAATTCATGCACCCAATTTGATCAATGGGGTGGGTAAATTACATTCAAAGAAGGCTCAAAAACCTATACTGTGGTGAAGATTAGGTAGGACCTTACATAATGACGTTACATAGCCTGAACGATGCGCCTATCATCCTCGGTTACCTGCCTTATTTATTCAACTTAACCCGCGAATCACTGGGAGGGGGGCTTTTTTAGCCCCCCCCCCCTGAGGAATATTTGGAACATCTCAAGAACAAATGCAGCTATCGACGCCAAACTTGCAGTACCTTTCTGGGCATCATTTTACACATGTCAGCTAAATGCAAATTTTGGAGTTCTGTGTCACCAGAAAATGACGTCATAGTGACGTCACTTCCGACAGATTTCGAGCCAAATTAGGCCATACCTTAAAACAATTGTAGAAAATACAGTTTTGAAGATAACTACACTTTACATACATCACATAACAGCTAATGAACAGTATAACTATCAAAACGCTTTCTCGAAATTTGCATTTATTGCATCACGGGATTTTCAAAAATTATGAAAGTAATAATTATATTTATCAAAATATTTTCGAAGTTTGTGATCACTTAACAAACAAAAAACGGAATATATATGGTAGACACTAGTGTTGTGAATATGTGTAGCGTGTTTCAAGTCAATATCTTCAACAGCTACTAACTTATGACATTCCAAAGGTAAACAAAATGGTCGGTCCACATAGCACATAGTTTGTGGCAGAGCTTACAATACATTGCTACGATCTTGCTTACGTCAATAACGGGCATGAAAAGTAACAAAATGTAGAGACGGTGCTAAGTAAGGCTGCACAATTACATTTCAGTCGTATGATTCAGTGGCATAAACTCATACCTACAATTGCGAAAATTGGTGACCTTGACCATTACCATGACCTATGACCCATTATTGAGCATTGGGTTGCATATACGAAGTTTTAGGGTGTTTTTCATGCTCGGGATGACAATTTAAGTTAGAAACATGCATCGCAAAGCATACTGAACCAAACACTGAAATTTTACCTCTTGACCTGAGATGACCTCACTTAACCCGCGCCGTGCCGGTGCTCGGCACCACCTTCGCCGTGCCAGGGGGAGGGCGTTTCGACGCCCCCTCTAACTCAGCTCCTATAGGACGTAGACAATAACCGAAAAGACCGTTTGAAAGGTCGGCGCAATGTATTTTGAAACTATTTCAGGCATTTTTATCAGGTCAATATTGAGTTCACCAGAGGTCATCAAGGGTCAGATTTTCAAGTTGTGGGACTTCGCTCCAGAAACCCACAGATATCACAGGAACTATGATAGCTAGGAACAAACGGAAAAGAGCAATGGAAAACTCTTGAAAACTGAAATCGCCATGGCCTCCTCCGATTTAAGCTCAGGTCAATAGTTTAAGCTCCAGAGCTCATCAAATGTAAAAAAGGCTATTTTAAGAAAAACAGTTTTCATGATCACCAGGTTCGGTCAACTTAGAAATTTGAGCTCAGGTCAAGGTCAAGTGGTGACCCTATTAGGTTCATGTTGCACATTGGGAGACGTGTCTCAACGAGACAAACACATTGAAGCCAGTTTCACTTCTTTATCTTAATTTTGTCGAGAGTTATTGCCAAACAAGTGTCGGTGACCTCGGATGACCTCATCTGACCCTGTAGGGGTCACTGAACAAAATTTTCAACTGTAAATTCAAGAATGTCCTATGATAACATTATTCAGAAGGAATTGGGCTGATATAATTCGTAAAATCGGAATAGGAAGCATTTGATTATTTCCCCATTGACTTATCCCGCGCACTGCAGGGGCTTTGCGCCGAACACGAACTGCAGGGGGGTTGATTTCCGCCCCCCCCTGAGATCTCGAAAACTACGCAACGTAGCGAGAAGCGCAAAAAGTCATTTGATAGCTTCATACATGTTCTATCGAAAGTATTTCAGTGTTACTTTAGGTCAGGTCAAAATTGAGTTCACCAGAGGTTATCAAAGGTCAAATTTTCCAGTTTTTCCTGTTTTAGGACATCGCTCCAGAAATTCCCATATATCTCAGAAACGATTATAGTTAGAAACAAACAAAAAAAGCAAACGCCAGCCAGTGAAATTTGCAATCGCTAATGTGTCCTTAGATTTGATCTCAGGTCAATATTAGAGGTTCCAGAGGACAAAAAGAAAGAAAAAATTGTTTTTTTGCAAAATTGTTTTTTTTGATATTACCTTTTTACTTAATAAAGATAACGGAAAACTGCTTACGCCATTGTGTTTATCTTGTCAAGGCGCTTTGAATGATATATATGGTGACCTTGTTAAGTCAACTTAAAAATTTGACCTCAGGTCAAGGTCAAGTGGTGACCTAAGTAGGGCATGTTGCATATGGGAAGACGTGTCTCGACGAGACAAACACATTGATGTCTGTTTTACTTCTCTATCTTCATTATGTCGAGAGTTATTGACAACAAAATGATGGTGACCTCGCATGACCTCAAATGACCCAATAGGGGTCACCGAACAAAACTTACACTTGGATCATCAAGAATATCCTATAATAACATGATCCAGAAGTAATTGGACTAATATAATGCATATCCTTGAAATAGGAAGCATTTGTATATTTCCCCATTGTCTTATTATGGGGAGGTTACGAAATTGACCTGATCTTAGGTCACCGATATCAAAATTCCGAGAAGAACGAATTGTAAGTAATGATGCCCTCATGACATCCTGTAAGTTTCAACCTAATCGGTGAAAAACTCTGGCTTTGGCACAACTGCAAACATTTTTGGTGGTGGGGTCACTTGACCTGGTCTGGTGACCTGACCTGAGATGACCCGAGTATATTTTTTTTCAAAGTGTGCGCAATTGATGTCCTAACAGGTGTACCAAAACCCGGCGGCGCGCAGCGCCGCCGGGTTTTCGCTATCTTTGAAAAACCTGAGGGGGGGGGGGGGGGGGGGCGGAAATCAACACCCCCCTGCAGTGCGCGGGTTATAATGGGGAGGTCACGAAACTGACCCGACCTTAGGTCACCGATATAAAGCAAATCCGAGATAAACGAATTGTAGGTACTATTGCCCTTATGAAATCCTGTAAGTACGAAATCGATCGGCCCAAAAATGTGGTTGTGGTACGACCGGATTTTTTTTGGGCGCGGAGTCACGTGACCTGGCCTAGTGACCTGACCTGATGTGACCCGAGGTAAACAATTGCACACTATGTGGGTAATTGATGTCACAACAGCTGTGCCAAAATCTATGTCGCTGCGTGCCGCTGTTGTTTATATCCTCGAAAAACCAGAGGGGGAGTCTAAACGTCCCCCCCCTGCAGTGCGCGGGTTAATACAATGTACGGGGACGGTGACACGTGTAGCTTCCGATCTTTACTACATGTATTAAGGCATCCTATATATTTCACGCCTATCTAATTCCATAGTTACGGCAAAAACGTGCGTTATCAGAAACGTTCACATATTTTGACTTGACCTGACCTGTGACGTCACCGGTGACCTCCAGGTCAACAAAATTCATTTTGTGTCGATAAAATTTCCTGGACTATCGATTGCCGTTTGAGTCAGCTCGATCGTCTTATTGGTTCCGAAGATACTAGGTTGGGAGATACCCCCTCCCCCCCCAGTGAGTCGTATTACAAAAAAATACCCCAGTGACTGCCGGGTTAAACATCAACGTCCTGCTAGATAAATTATGACGATGGGTCGACAAGTCTTTCGAAAGTTCCGCATTCTCCCCGCTTTTTTCGGCAATTCCCTGTTGCAAGCCAAGCACAACGAAACAGCCACGAGCATATTTGGAGTTTATATCGCAGCCTTTGCACAGCAGTCCCAATTGCAGTCACTGCAGTCTGCACTGAGCAGTGCTTTCATCCATTGCACATCAATCAACATATCACAGAGAACACAGTTAGTCCAGCGCTCAATCGCCGGCACGCATTCAGCACGCAAATAACACAATCGATACTTTCTTGCTTTTAAATGAATCGGTAATGATAAATTAACTCTATGCCTTAGCTTTTAGACATTTTTGAAGCACAGAAAATAACCGTAGCCGCTGCTGCTGCTGCTAGCACATACATTGCCAGCACACGCTGTGTACATATCTGTATATAAACATATATCTTGAACAGCCCTTGTCTTGGAATGACCCTGAACTTTGATTAGAGTTAATGGCGTACCCCAATCGTACGATGCGAAGCGCAGATAGATACACAGCAAAATTATTAGCTGGTCATTCAACACTCGCACATCTAGCACATCGATAAAAAAATACGTACGCTGTACTGGACGAAACTCTGCCGTTTGCTGCAATCGTATGTCACGGTGAATGCAGTTTTACGATATAAATGATACAGCTCACAAATCAAGAAGACGTGTTTTATGCAAAGTTTTTCCACGCAATTTCGGTAGCTATCATACGCTTCAGGTTGGGAGTTTTACATGTCAAACGTCGTCTTCAAAAATGCAAATTATTTGCTACATCATCAGTAATATCACTGTATGCAGCATTTCAGAAGCAACAAGGCTTTGCTTCAAGTAAGCACTGTACAAATTTCAGCTATGCTACGTATGTAAAGTTTGCCGCCATCCATAGCAAATTCACGGCTTCAGCACAAGAATATTGCACTCTAATGTAGGAAATCCAAACAGAGAGCAGGTAAATTTAAAATTAAGAGTGCAATAGAGATTATAAACTCATCAACAATATGCAAATTTGCACATATTCAAGTGCATCACTTAGTGTTATAACTTTTATTTTACATATTAGCCGTTTTCACGAAGGATTATTGCGCTGAAAAGTTTCCGAAAGATTCTGAAAGTTTTGAAAAACTACACAACTTTTACATGCGATTTTTGGCTAAAAATGTCCCTCATAATATTGTAATATGTTGGTAAGAATAAAATATGTTGACAAAATTGCGGTTTGGTGGTAATAAGCAAGATAAGTATTGATATAATATTTCTGAGACTATTCAGGAAAATTATATCAATACTTATCTTGCTTATTACCACCAAACCGCAACTTTTTCAACATATTTTATTCTTACCAACATATTACAAAATTATGAGGGACATTTCTAGCCAAAAATCGCATGTAAAAATTGTGTAGTTTTTCAAAACTTTAAGAATCTTTCAGAAACTTTTCACCGCAATAATCCTTCGTGAAAACGGCTATTCTTAATTTTGACTCACACATTTGGAATACGATGTGACTGGCACATTTTTCCCCAGTAAAATCGTCAGGAAAACGACAGATGAACCCACTTCATCAATGCCTATATTCATCCCTGATGTCCTACTTTGTCATTTATTCCTTGTACCTTATATGCTATTGTGTTTACAAAGTTTGACGTAGCAAATTCAAATGGCATAAACAAACCAAATTGAGTGTTCTTATGAACAGTGCTTAACAGTAACAGCACGGGGACAGATATATTTAAGCTAAGCCGCGAGCATTGTTGGAAGCTCAGGGATGAGAGCACACTGCTATCAAGAACAGTTGGCTGATCAAAGCCGTAGGTTTTGACAAAGTCAAATACCGGAGGTTTACACTGGGGCAGCCTATTCGTGTAGTGACTTTGTATGTCTGTCTGTCTGTGTGTGTGTTTGTTTGTTTGTTTATTTGTTTCTTTGTTTGTCTGAGGCGTTTGGCCACAGCTCGCTGACGAAAAGGCACAGCAACACGCGTGTGGCACCGTTCGATGCGCCAGTTCGGCCCCCAGGTGCCGGTGCCGGTCGCCTGTCGATCGGTGCTACGTGGCACGTGCCACGTGGCGCCACGTGGACCACTGCAAAATCCATTTGCCCAGACATGCCGCCCATACCAGTGGACGCAGTGCTTTTGAGGGTGGCGACCCCGAGGGGTGCACGTTGCACCCCCCATGGGGGTAAAGATTTTATCGCGTGGTGTCCTCTGATTGCGGAAATTTTGTATGCAGCGACACTAAATTTGGTGCACCAATAGAACTCGGCGAGTGTTTTCCGGTGCCGTACGAGTCGGGGTGCTGGGGTGCAGGCTGCGCGTGCAGTGCACGTGCAAGCCGTACATACGTACATCCCTCTGTTTGGAATGGCCGCTTACACCCGCCAGACGCCCAGAGTTGAAACGATAATGGGCCTCGATTGTGCGCTGACACACAACACATCCATTTTGAGGGATTACAGTGGCCCCCAGAGGTGTCCCTGGCACGTGCAACGGGTATGCCTCTTGGTGCCCCTATGCCAATTCTGGTTAACCACGCCGTCTAAGCAGCTGCAATTTGATACGCTGATGCATCAGCACTACTATGGCCATCTCAACCGTTTTTGACCGAATCGGGGCCAAGAATTGCACGAGTACGGGGTGCCCCCCCCCCCCCCCCAGGTGTCCCCATCCACCATTGCGGAGAAACGAAGCCTTCAAGAGTGCTGCAATTAGGTTGGCTGGTGCATCCACGCTCACAATGACGATTGACGGTGTTTTAGACCAAATTGGGGACAAGACGTGCGCGTGCACGGGGTACCCCCCTCCCCGGGCATACCCCTTTGCCATTGCAACCGAGCCACATCTTCAAGAACGCTGCAATTTGGTACGCTGATGCATCGGTAGGTACCATGGCGAATTCAGAAAATTGTGGCCGTGTTGGGGTCAAGACTTGAACGTGCACGCGGTGTCCCCTATTGGTGCCTCCCCCTCCACCATTCCGGAGAAACCAGCAAATATAAATGTATGTATGTATATATGTATGGCTACGGTTTTGCCCCGGACCCAAACCCGATCACAAGGATAGGTCCGCACTAGGTGGTACAGTGACTTTTCAGTTGTATGATTGAACGCCTGTGAAGAAAGCTTCATATGCGACGCCAACACTGTTTACCTGAAAATCATTGCGCCGCTTTCGTCTCAGGCGCTGAATTTGTGAATGGGTGGACATGATGAGTGTTCAGGAAAGCATACTAAAAAAAATGTACTTCTAGAGTCGATTTAAAGTGTGCGATTGCATAAAATGTATCCAGAGAAGACCGATTGAACTAAAAAACGTACGTTCGATGCGCCTTTCCACACACAAGCGCCATCAGCCCTCCTATAACCACATCGCCTTTCTGGATGGAAGCATGCTTGGAGGGCACTTTGAGTTTGGCTGCATCGCTCCACCTTCCAAGCAGTTCGTTGGCTTCAGCGAACCTTTATAACACCACCGACACACGCGCGATCACCGCGGCGTGCTCGAGTGACGCGTCACCAAACCGTTCTGGCGTCTACTGAACATCTACTGGGCAGCACACGAGAGATCAATGCCAGTGTTTCCCACGGCGGCGCTGAAGTGACGTCCGAGGACGCCTAGTGACGCTGCCTATGCCGTCATGAGTCACGTGGGCTGTGGTGTCACACTAGCCTCCGAGTAGGCAGCGCAGACTGAGCAGAAGCAGCAGCAGACTCACGGTCAACCGACAGGAGCCCAGTGAACACGCTGAAATCAGAGGGAAAAGTTAAACAAAAACTTTGTAATAACCGTCTTTTACATCACTTTCATTTCTGTGATAGGGAGCTGTCGGGCAAGTAATGCCTGTATTATAATAAGATTGAGTTTATTATTATTATTTTTATTTTTGTAGGATCTATAGACAAGATATTCTGGTATTTTATAGCCGGGAATATTGCGCTGAAATGATTCCGTAAGAATGGTAACATATGATAACGTAAGAATGGTAACATATGATAACGTAAGATGACTATGATAACGTAAGATGATTACATCCATACTTGACTAATGCCTATGTTTACAAAACGTCGGTAACAAGAACAATATTTCCTCAGTGAGTAGGTACTTTTCGTGGCAAATGACAAAATTAATTAGCAATATTGTGTTAAACCCGCGCCCCGCTGGGGAGGGGCAGAATCTGCCCCCCCCCCTCCCGGATTTGTTCGATAACTTAAAAACTGTGATAGATATCGATGTGAAACTATAAATACCTGATGCTGCATCAATTCTACGTCTTCTCACGAATTTAAATGACATTGATGTAACACTGTGGGAGATAATGACGTTTTAATGTCATGTCATGCCATTTTTGGTTAGAAAAACGATAAATGTTTGACAAATCGTAGAAAATCGAGTTGTAAAGCAAATTACAAATAAAAACGTCTAAAGAAAGTAAATTACATGTTCTTCAAAATTACTATCTTGGATTTTGGATATTTTTTTTTTGTTACCCAAAATAATAAAAAACTGATTTTTTTTTTGGGAAATGTAAACAAAATCTTCTTTTTTTGAAGATATTAAAGAAAGAATATATATTAGAGAACCAAATATGGACGATACCCAAACCAAATTAAAAACAAAACAAATACTGACTTATGGCTTCCTAAGTATTAATATTTAGTGGCCAGATACAGTCAAATAATGCCACCGCTGTATTTCTGAGACAAAGTTGGCCTAGCAAAATTCATTTTTTATTTAGATTAATCTATTTCAAATTTTGAAATTTTGTGATCTGACCTTGACCTGACATGGTGTTAGGTTGTGCAAATTGCTGCTACTATCAATTTATACGTACAAAATAACCCATGAAACATGTGTCGCATGGCTTTCGTAGACTTTTTGCCAATTGTGACCTTTTGTGACCTGACCTTGACCTTGACCTTTGCTTCCAATTTCACTTTCACTCATGCAGGAGATGCTTTTTACCTTTGAGAGCACTTTGTGCGATAATAGTCGCAATATAAGGCTTATAATGGAAAGTATGGCCCAAAAACTCAAATACCTCAATTTTGACCTTTGACATAGCCGTAACCTGACAATTGACTTTATTTTGACAATTTCGCATATGTTTTAGATGCGTCACATTGAGCGCTTTCGATTTCCGCATTGCGCATCTCGCTGCGATTATTGGTGCGGAAGATAACAAGGGGTAGAATCTGCTTCCCCTGAATCTGCCCCTGTTCGGCTGAATACCCCAGCGGGGCGCGGGTTAAGATGCTGGAATAAAAAATAAGTTATCTAGCAAAATCAAATATAACATATTACTGTGATTTCAGTGAACGCTGTGTGGTGTGTACATCTGACACCTTATGTACCTACCCCAGCGAGAGACGTACCATAGTGGACCAACCTTTGTTTGGAACGCACTGGAGAGGAACTCTCACCTGAGCCCAATCGGGACCGCATGGCCATGGTCCTGCTGGCGATGCAGACGTCGGCGCTGTTGTAGAACACCGACTCGATCTCTGCCGTGCACTTGAGTGTCACCTGACCGGCCGAGCCGAAGTGGGCGCCGCGCAGCCGGAAGTCGAGGCCCAGCGTGACGTTACGGAGTCCCGATGACTCCACTCGCTCCGGGTACAAAGTCAACGAGGCGTTATCCGACTGGGGGAGGGGCAGAGAGGGGTGTCAGGGAAGGCAGGGGTGTCAGGGGATGTTAAGGGTGTGAGGGAGTGAGGTTTTCCAGTGAGACAGACTGGAACGATGTTAGGGGACTAGCGTACATATTCTCCGGGAAAATATGTTTTCGCATGGTGCCTGGCAGAGACAAAGTCCGAACAATAACACTATATGTGTTGGTGATATGTGTGAATAAATTAAATGAAATATTGCAACACATTACCAGAGACCAAACAAAAACATAACACATTACCAGAGACCAAACAGAAACATAACACATTACCAGAGACCAAACAAAAACATAACACATTACCAGAGACCAAACAAAAACATAACACATTACCAGAGACCAAACAGAAACATAACACATTACCAGAGACCAAAAAAAACATAACACATTACCAGAGACCAAACAAAAACATAACACATTACCAGAGACCAAACAAAAACATAACACATTACCAGAGACCAAACAGAAACATAACACATTACCAGAGACCAAACAAAAACATAACACATTACCAGAGACCAAACAAAAACATAACACATTACCAGAGACCAAACAAAAACATAACACATTACCAGAGACCAAACAAAAACATAACACATTACCAGAGACCAAACAAAAACATAACACATTACCAGAGACCAAACAAAAACATAACACATTACCAGAGGCCAAACAAAAACATAACACATTACCAGAGACCAAACAAAAACATAACACATTGCCAGAGACCAAACAAAAACATAACACATTACCAGAGACCAAACAGAAACACAACACATTACCAGAGACCAAAAAGAAACATAACACATTACCAGAGACCAAACACAAACACAACACATTACCAGAGACCAAACAGAAACATAACACATTACCAGAGACCAAACAAAAACACAACACATTACCAGAGACCAAACAAAAACATAACACATTACCAGAGACCAAACAAAAACATAACACATTACCAGAGACCAAACAAAAACACAACACATTACCAGAGACCAAACAAAAACATAACACATTACCAGAGACCAAACAGAAACATAACACATTACCAGAGACCAAACAAAAACATAACACATTACCAGAGACCAAACAAAAACATAACACATTACCAGAGACCAAACAAAAACATAACACATTACCAGAGACCAAACAGAAACATAACACATTACCAGAGACCAAACAAAAACATAACACATTACCAGAGACCAAACAAAAACATAACACATTACCAGAGACCAAACAGAAACATAACACATTACCAGAGACCAAACAGAAACATAACACATTACCAGAGACCAAACAGAAACATAACACATTACCAGAGACCAAACAGAAACATAACACATTACCAGAGACCAAACAAAAACATAACACATTACCAGAGACCAAACAAAAACATAACACATTACCAGAGACCAAACAGAAACATAACACATTACCCGAGACCAAACAGAAACATAACACATTACCAGAGACCAAAAAGAAACATAACACATTACCAGAGACCAAACAGAAACATAACACATTACCAGAGACCAAACAGAAACATAACACATTACCAGAGACCAAACAGAAACATAACACATTACCAGAGACCAAACAGAAACATAACACATTACCAGAGACAAAACAGAAACATAACACATTACCAGAGACCAAACAGAAACATAACACATTACCAGAGACCAAACAGAAACATAAAACATTACCAGAGACCAAACAGAAACATAACACATTACCAGAGACCAAACAAAAATATAACACATTACCAGAGACCAAACAAAAACATAACACATTCCCAGAGACCAAACAAAAACATAACACATTACCAGAGACCAAACAGAAACATAACACATTACCAGAGACCAAACAGAAACATAACACATTACCAGAGACCAAACAAAAACATAACACATTACCAGAGACCAAACAAAAACATAACACATTACCAGAGACCAAACAGAAACATAACACATTACCAGAGACCAAACAAAAACATAACACATTACCAGAGACCAAACAGAAACATAACACATTACCAGAGACCAAACAGAAACATAACACATTACCAGAGACCAAACAGAAACATAACACATTACCAGAGACCAAACAGAAACATAACACATTACCAGAGACCAAACAAAAACATAACACATTACCAGAGACCAAACAAAAACATAACACATTACCAGAGACCAAACAGAAACATAACACATTACCCGAGACCAAACAGAAACATAACACATTACCAGAGACCAAAAAGAAACATAACACATTACCAGAGACCAAACAGAAACATAACACATTACCAGAGACCAAACAGAAACATAACACATTACCAGAGACCAAACAGAAACATAACACATTACCAGAGACCAAACAGAAACATAACACATTACCAGAGACAAAACAGAAACATAACACATTACCAGAGACCAAACAGAAACATAACACATTACCAGAGACCAAACAGAAACATAAAACATTACCAGAGACCAAACAGAAACATAACACATTACCAGAGACCAAACAAAAACATAACACATTACCAGAGACCAAACAAAAACATAACACATTCCCAGAGACCAAACAAAAACATAACACATTACCAGAGACCAAACAAAAACATAACACATTACCAGAGACCAAACAGAAACATAACACATTACCAGAGACCAAACAAAAACATAACACATTACCAGAGACCAAACAGAAACATAACACATTACCAGAGACCAAACAGAAACATAACACATTACCAGAGACCAAACAGAAACATAACACATTACCAGAGACCAAACAAAAACATAACACATTACCAGAGACCAAACAGAAACATAACACATTACCAGAGACCAAACAGAAACATAACACATTACCAGAGACCAAACAGAAACATAACACATTACCAGAGACCAAACAGAAACATAACACATTACCGGAGACCAAACAAAAACATAACACATTACCAGAGACCAAACAAAAACATAACACATTACCAGAGACCAAACAGAAACATAACACATTACCAGAGACCAAACAAAAACATAACACATTACCAGAGACCAAACAGAAACATAACACATTACCAGAGACCAAACAGAAACATAACACATTACCAGAGACCAAACAGAAACATAACACATTACCAGAGACCAAACAAAAACATAACACATTACCAGAGACCAAACAGAAACATAACACATTACCAGAGACCAAAGAGAAACATAACACATTACCAGAGACCAAACAGAAACATAACACATTACCAGAGACCAAACAGAAACATAACACATTACCAGAGACCAAACAAAAACATAACACATTACCAGAGACCAAACAAAAACATAACACATTACCAGAGACCAAACAAAAACACAACACATTACCAGAGACCAAACAAAACATAACACATTACCAGAGACCAAACAAAAACATAAAACCGTCAATGGCATTGATATTGCTCATAGAAACAAGGCAACACAAATATCTCAAACCTTATATAAGGCGTGGCGGGAAACTTAGTCTACTGGCAACTGGCAAGTTCAGTCGGGTTCACCGGAATATCACAGAGTTGTTCTAGATAGGTTAATAAATAAATAAAGCACCTATCCGGTGAAGTGAAGAAGCTGCGAACAGTGTCGGACGTCTCTTTATCTGGACAGTTCTCTGTGATATGACAGACATTATCTTGACATCCTTAACACAGTGACCAGCTCCCACCTGACACATCGAGGCATGGCACCGCCTTAATTTGCATAAATCCGAAGTGTGTGAGCTCCAGTATAGCTATGCAACAGCTGTCCCAGAGGGTAGAACGGCTCCCAGAGGGTAGAGAACGGCTCGTGAGTGTGCAGCGCGCGCTCGGTAAGGTCGTAAACCAGAGTGTTCGCCTCTGGGGACCCATCCGACCCGAGCAGTGCTGTCACCGCCTCCTCAGTCCGGGGGCGGGGGCGGGGGCGGGGGCGGGGGCGGGGGCGGGGGCGGGGGCGGGGGCGGGGGCGGGGGCGGGGGCGGCGGCGGGGGCGGGGGCGACGCGATGTTTCGGGTGTCATCCGCCTCCCGCCGTGAAGCACGCCACCGCACCGCCGCGCCGCCACCCGCCGCGCCGCCGCGGTGCCGCATGCTCCAAATTCGCCGCCGTTTGCACGACCAGCACGATCAGCGCAGTTCGCCAGAACCGTTACTTTACTGCCGCGGCCGGCCAATTTTCCACACGACTAGAGGCGACGATTCGATATATGGCGACCGGCCACGGCGGGTGTTCGATATATGGCGACCAGCCACGGCGGGTGTTCTAAATATGGCGAACGGCCACGGCGGGTGTTCGATATATGGCGACCGGCCACGGCGGGTGTTCGATATATGGCGACCGGCCATGGCGGGTGTTCGATATATGGCGACCGGCCACGGCGGGTGTTCGATATATGGCGACCGGCCACGGCGGGTGTTCGATATCTGGCGACCGGCCACGGCGGGTGTTCGATATATGGCGACCGGCCACGGCGGGTGTTCGATATATGGCGACCGGCCACGGCGGGTGTTCGATATATGGCGACCGGCCA
Source organism: Chirona hameri (assembly GCA_036785665.1). Lineage (NCBI taxonomy): Eukaryota > Metazoa > Arthropoda > Thecostraca > Balanomorpha > Balanidae > Chirona > Chirona hameri. The sequence continues at coordinate 83,385 of JAXIVJ010001501.1, read as the reverse complement.
CGGCGGGTGTTCGATATATGGCGACCGGCCATGGCGGGTGTTCGATATATGGCGACCGGCCACGGCGGGTGTTCGATATATGGCGACCGGCCACGGCGGGTGTTCAATATATGGCGAACGGCCACGGCGGGTGTTCGATATATGGCGACCGGCCACGGCGGGTGGGCGCAACTCAACGGCGGTGGGGCGCCGCCCGGGACGGACAGGGGCTCGCGCACTGACTGGCCTTTCAGCTGACCACCAGCACGACCTATCAAATCACCGCCTCCGATTAGAAGACGCCGGTACAGGGTGGCATGTGCGCCCGGCGGGAGGTCTGATCAGGCCGTGACAGCCGGACGTCAGTAGATCGCCAGACTGGACAGTAATCGGATGGGGAGAGGGCGGCCTCCAGAGGGACGTTGGCACGCGGGCCAGGCACTGCGATTGCCTGCCACGTGCAGCCGCAATATTTCATCGCCGCTATGTATTCAGGATGGTTGGCGCGCAGCATTGAGTCTACGCCATGTAATGGGTGGTTAGTTTTTTGGTAAGATTTGCAGCTGAATGCCTCACAGCTTTTAGGCGGCGGCGGCCGAGTGCTGCTATTGTGCAGAGTGCGTCATGTGTGATGCCGTCTGAGCAGTGACGTCATATGTGACGTAGTCTGAGCAGTGACGTCTTATGTGACGTAGTCTGATCAGTGACATCATGTGTGACGCCGTCTGAGCAGTGACGTCATATGTGACGTAGTCTGAGCAGTGACGTCTTATGTGACGTAGTCTGATCAGTGACATCATGTGTGATGCCGTCTGAGCAGTGACGTCATATGTGACGTAGTCTGAGCAGTGACGTCTTATGTGACGTAGTCTGATCAGTGACATCATGTGTGACGCCGTCTGAGCAGTGACGTCATGGGTGACGTCGTCTGAGCAGTGGTATCATGTGTGACGTCGTCTGAGCAGTGACGTCGTGGGTGACGTCGTCTGAGCAGCGACGTCGTGTGTGACGTATGAGCAGTGACGTCGGCTGAACAGTGACGTCATGTATGACGTCGTCTGATCAGTGACGTCGTGTGTGACGTAGTCTGAGCAGTGACGTCATGTGGGACGTCGTCTGATAAGTGACGTCATGTGGGACGTCGTCTGATCATAAAGACATAAAGACATAAAAGACATAAAAGAAAAGTTCAACAAAGAGCCTCTTGGGCCCATCCGAGGTTGCACCCCCCCCCCCCCACCCTCCACCAGTCTCGCCCCTTCAAATCACCTTACTCTACCTGCATAAAAGAAGGCTAATCCCACGAGTATTTATGAACTAATCCCTTCTCTGTAAAGTATTTATCTAATCTAATTTTGAAGGAAGCAAGTGTCACTGCATCAGCGACATCCCCTGGTAGCATATTCCAATGTCCTACAACCCTTCTACTGAAAAATGACTGTCGTAGCCTAGTCCTACTTTGTTTCATAATGAGTTTATGCTGATGACCTCTACCTCGATTTTCCCTATTGAACTCAAACATACCCTTTAAATATCCAGAATGCTGACTATTTACAAATTTGAAGACTTCAATTAGATCTCCTCTTAGCCTTCTATATCTAAGTGAAAACATACCCAATTTCTTTAATCTATCTTCATAAGGTAAACTACCAAGACAATTAACCATTTTTGTTGCCCTTTTTGAACTCTTTCTAACAACCAGCAATCTTTCTCATATGTTGGAGACCAGGCTTGTACACAATACTCCAAATGTGGTCTAACGTATGCACAATACAGTTTTGTTATTACCTTTTCACTCTTGTAGGAAACATTTCTGTTAATGGCCCCTAGCATTCTAAGTGCCTTTTTCCTAGCTTCTACAACCTGGTCTGACGCTGATAGTCTATTGTTTACCACGACACCTAAATCTCTTTCCTTTTCAATCTGCTCCATTTTCTGCCCACCCATTTCATACCTATGTTTACTGCTAACCCGTCCAGCGTGCATAATCTTACATTTACTCAAATTGAATTTCATCTGCCATGCTTCAGACCACTCAACTAGCTTGTCCAGATCTGATTGAAAAATATCCTGATCATGTTTTCCTCTAATAATCCTGACAACTTTTAGATCGTCTGCAAATTTCAAGACTTTGCTGTCTATACTGTTCTCAATTGCATTCACAAATATTATAAAAAGCAATGGGCCCAGGACTGAGCCCTGTGGAACCCCACTGAGAACCTTCTTCCATTGTGATTGGCACCCATTCAATATAACCCTTTGCTGGCGTCCTGAAGGCCACGTTTCTATCCAATCCAGAATCTTGCCCCTGATCCCATGAATTTTAAGTTGCAACCCCAGTCTTGTATGGGGGACTTTGTCAAATGCTTTACTGAAATCAAGAAAAGCTACATCTAGCTGTTTACCCTGATCAAAGCTATCTGTTGCAACATCCAAAAACTCCAGAAGATTAGTTAAACAAGAACGGCCCTTCCTAAAGCCATGCTGTGTATCCTTGATGAGTTCATTTTGCTCCAAGAATTCAACAATCTTATCTTTGATGATTGATTCAAGCACTTTGCAGACTAATGAGGTCAGACTAATCGGTCTATAGTTTTCCTCTTTACTTCTATCTCCCTTTTTATGAATAGGAACAACATTTGCTATTTTCCAATGAAGTGGAATTTTACTATCTGCGAGTGATTTAGAAAATATTATGGCTAATGGAACCGACAACTCCCTTTCAGATTATCTTAAAAGTCTAGCATGGATTTCATCAGGTCCTTCTGCCTTGTTAGGCCTTACTTTCTTTAGATATTCTAGAACAAGTTCACTACTTATGCCACCTAGCCCTCCTATAGTCTCCTCTGTCTCTGGCTCAGGCTGAAGTGCTGCAATACTACTCTGGTCCTCGATAGTAAAGACAGATTGAAACTGATCATTAAGCACTTCAACCATTTCACTGTCCTTGCTAACTAACACATCATCTACCTTAAATGGACCTATATTTTTGGAAACTGTACTGAACTTATAAAAACTGAAGAACTTCTTACTATCTGTATTACAATGTCTAGTTAAATCAAGTTCCTTTGCCCTTTTAGCTGCTCTGACCTTTTTCTTAACTGAATTTCTTGCATTCTGGTAGGCCTTCTTATTTATATCTAGTGAAGATCCCTTCAAAATGTCAAATGCACTTCTTTTAGCTTGTATAGCACTCCTTACTTCTGGGGTAAGCCAAACTGGTTTTCCCTTGGTTCTGTTACGTTTGTGCCTGTGACATCATCGATCAGTGACATCGTATGTGACGTCGTCTGAGCAGGGACGTCATGTGTGACGTCGTCTGAGCAGTGACGTCATTTGTGACGTCTGATCAGGGACATTGTATGTGACGTCTGATCAGTGACGTCATGTGTGACGTCGTCTGAGCAGTGACGTCGTCTGATCAGTGACATCATATGTGACGTCGTCTGAGCGGTGACGTCATGTGTGATGTCTGAGCAGTGACGGCATGTGTGACGTCGCATGAGCGGTGACGTCGTGTGTGACGTCTGATCAGTGACGTCATGTGTGACGTCGTCTGAGCGGTGACGTCGTGTGTGACGTCGTCTGATCAGTGACGTCATGTGTGACGTCTGAGCAGTGCAATCGTTTGTGACGTCGTCTGAGCCATGCATGCAACCATGAACCATGAACCCCGCATCTAAGGATGCCTATTTTCGAAAGAGTGGAGGATACCATTTTGATATCGAAATGTCGGAAGGATATATTTTAAAGAAAAGACAAGGCAAAAAGTCATCAGTTTTGCCCCTCATCAGCTAATTTTTTCGCAGCATTTTCACAAATATTCCTACAATTCGCAATAGCAATCCATATTATTCACCTTTAAAGGGAAATAATTACCTTTTCCCATACAAATGGAGTGATTACTTAAAATTGACAGCCGAGACCAAAATATATTGTAGATTCATCACATTTTGCATAAAAACTTTCCTACCGAAAGATATTCAAGTTAAACTTGATAAGCGTTCCACACTTTTAACGACCGGTACTTGCAAGTATTTTTGGTCCTCATCAAACTGCGGGCTTTTCCCGTATTGCTTTTTTACGCAATGGAGCGGAAAATATATATTGCGTTCTGCTTGTTGTGATTATATGTCCGACGATCCTCTATAATTAACAGTCCGATCAGTGCGTGACCGAGCAGGGACCGAGTACATACCCCCCCCCCTAGCGTTTCGCCCCTAATTGGGCTAGAGCTTCGATTAAAAAACGAGCGTGTTTCTTGTCACGAGAGGAAGCCATTGATACCCGATTATAAGATCTCAGATCATTAGGTGCCCTCTGAGGTCATGTCAATGACCCAACATTCAACCAAATTGTAAATGCGTATAAATTGAATTTAATCGAGCTAGAATCGCGAACAAGCATATAATTATGCTAAATGGGTGCCAAATTTGAAAGCAGCGTCACAAAATATCCTAGAAACTGCCAAATTCGAAAAAGGTCATGTCAGGTCATGTCAGGTTATTTGAGGTCAGTGATCTCTCGGTTGACCTGTTGGGGCGCATGACCCCAGTGGAACATATAGTTATGTAAAATGGATCTCATATTTGAAATCAGCGTCAGAAAATGTCCTAGAAACTGCCAGAAGCCAAAGAAGTAATATGAGGTCATCGGAGGTCAGTGACCTCGGTTGGCCTCTGAAAAGGTCAATCGAGGTCACAATCTCAATGAAAACCACAACTGTCACATGTAAACACCTGTGCATATGCTCCTGAACAACAAACACTATGAAACTGCACAAATTACCAGGAGCAATACTACGGGACGCCAGTTGCGCCTGGCATGACCTTGAAAAACAGGTCAAAGGTCACGGTTTATGTGACCTACAGCTTCAAAAATGTCAGAATATGTGGAAAATTGTTCACAAGTAGGGTACTAAAGGTTTCATCGCAATCAGTTGATATTTACGCGAGTTATTCCCGAAAATCCGAGGGGGTGGCATCACCCCCTGCACTGGCGAGGGTTAACCCGCGCGGCGCTGGGGTCTCCAGCCGAACACGCGGCGCTGGGGGGTAAATTTTACCCCCCCTCGTATCTTCCGAACCAATAACCGCAGCGAGACGCGCAATGCGGCGATCGCAAGCTCTCAACGAGAAGAATCGAATGCATACTCGAAATTCTTAAAATAAGGTCACATGTCAGGTCACGGTCAAGTAAAAAGAAAAATGTAAGTATTTGAGTTTTTGGGGCTATACTTTCCATCCAAAGCCTTATATTGGAACTATTATCTCACAAAGTGCTCCAGAGTGTATAATGCATTTCCTGCATAAGTAAAAGTGAAATTGTAAGCAAAGGTCAAGGTCAAGGTCATGTCACACAAGGTCACAAGTCTACGAAAGCCATGCGACACATGTTGTATTGGTTATTTTACACGTATAATTCGATAGAAGCAACCATTTTCACAGCCTGACACCATATAATCGTCCTCAGGTCAAGGTCAGGTCATAATAATGTCAAAATTTGAAATTGATTAATCTAAATAAACATTGCATGTTTCTAGACTAGTTTTATCTTCGAAATACAGTGGTGGCATTTATTTGTCTGTATCTGGTCAGTAAAAGCCCAAAAACGCAATTTAAAAAAATGACGTCATGAGTTACTTGTTCTTAGAGAGCCATAAGTCAGTCAAAAATAAATAGATTGCTTTGAAATTTGGTTTGAACATCGTTCATACTCGGTTCTCTAATATATCTTCCGTTTTTTTGAAAATCTTCAAACAAAAAACTTTTGTGGAAATTCTTCCCCAAAAATCAGTTTTTTTCCTTTTTGGGGGTCAAAAACCCAAAATTTTGAAAATCTGAGATAGCCATGTCAAAGACAATGTTATTTCCCTTCTTTTGACGCCTTTTATTTGTAATTTGCAG
>JAXIVJ010001501.1:60000-72500 GCA_036785665.1 Chirona hameri | reverse complement strand
TGAGACCGTATGGCTGTGTACTTCGGCTCCATTGATGGACGTCGATTAACGTGATCCAGGGCTTCCCAGCCATAATACTCAAGTGGAAAAAGCATGAATGAATTTCATCAGTTTGAAGTCTGGTAGTTTTACTCTCATAAAATCAGCGGTAATCTCGTTTCAGCCCAATTAAATCAAGGGTTATCGCGGTACGCCAAACTCGGGCGAGAACTTTCATCTGCGCGGGCCGTGGCCATTCAATATTGAACAGGATAACATTATATTCACTGGGATATACGTATACCGATACAATTTCGAAAATCTGAGCCTGTTGAATATGCTAACATTAGTACCATAGGGAATATGATGTCGATTCGCTCCGACATCGAAAGCAGTGGTCACTGGGTGCTGGAAACGAGCTCGACATGGCAAACAACGCATTACTCATCCTATTTTGCAGACTGGCCGGCGACCGCAGCGCCGGCGCAAGTTATGGACTGACCAACTGGCCACACTGGGGTCACTTCAGGGGGATGGGGTGTGAGTAAGGGCCAGTGGCCGACCAACGGAGCGCTTACGGCGCGATAAGCGAGAGCTGCTCAGTCTAATCGCTGAAGGCAGGGAGCGGGTCTGTACGGTTGCTAGCTAGTGGCATGGCGCGATAGAGCGCTGGTCAGTCGGTGACGCGGGCTGGTCAGTCGGTGACGCGGTCTGGTCAGTCGGTGACGCGGGCTGGTCAGTCGGTGACGCGGTCTGGTCAGTCGGTGACGCGGGCTGGTCAGTCGGTGACGCGGTCTGGTCAGTCGGTGACGCGGGCTGGTCAGTCGGTGACGCGGGCTGGTCAGTCGGTGACGCGGGCTGGTCAGTCGGTGACGCGGTCTGGTCAGTCGGTGACGCGGGCTGGTCAGTCGGTGACGCGGTCTGGTCAGTCGGTGACGCGGGCTGGTCAGTCGGTGACACGGGCTGGTCAGTCGGTGACGCGGGCTGGTCAGTCGGTGACGCGGGCTGGTCAGTCGATGACGCGGGCTGGTCAGTCGGTGACGCGGTCTGGTCAGTCGGTGACGCGCGGGCTGGTCAGTCGGTGACGCGGTCTGGTCAGTCGGTGACGCGGGCTGGTCAGTCGGTGACTCGGGCTGGTCAGTCGGTGACGCGGGCTGGTCAGTCGGTGACGCGGGCTGGTCAGTCGGTGACACGGGCTGGTCAGTCGGTGACGCGGGCTAGTCAGTCGGTGACGCGGGCTGGTCAGTCGGTGACGCGGGCTGGTCAGTCGGTGACGCGGGCTGGTCAGTCGGTGACGCGGGCTGGTCAGTCGGTGACGCGGTTGTAGTGCGAGGTGCGAGCCGTGGGTTACCGATGGCATATCCGACACATCACACACTGTTGGATCATCGGACAATGTATAGATGGCTCTTGTAATGTACCACGTGATCACAGCTGCTGCACTCACCCTGACTCCATTGATGTACCACGTGATCACGGCTGCTGTACTCACCCTGGCTCCATTGATGTACCAGGTGATCACGGCTGCTGTACTCACCCTGGCTCCATTGATGTACCACGTGATCACAGCTGCTGTACTCACCCTGGCTCCATTGATGTACCACGTGATCACGGCTGCTGTACTCACCCTGGCTCTATTGATGTACCAGGTGATCACGGCTGCTGTACTCACCCTGGCTCCATTGATGTACCACGTGATCACAGCTGCTGTACTCACCCTGGCTCCATTGATGTACCACGTGATCACGGCTGCTGTACTCACCCTGGCTCCATTGATGTACCACGTGATCACGGCTGTTGTACTCACCCTGGCTCCATTGATGTGCCACGTGATCACGGCTGCTGTACTCACCCTGGCTCCATTGATATACCACGTGATCACGGCTGCTGTACTCACCCTGGCTCCATTGATGTACCAGGTGATCACGGCTGCTGTACTCACCCTGGCTCCATTGATGTACCACGTGATCACGGCTGCTGTACTCACCCTGGCTCCATTGATGTACCACGTGATCACAGCTGCTGTACTCACCCTGGCTCCATTGATGTACCACGTGATCACGGCTGCTGTACTCACCCTGGCTCCATTGATGTACCACGTGATCACGGCTGCTGTACTCACCCTGGCTCCATTGATGTACCACGTGATCACGGCTGCTGTACTCACCCTGGCTCCATTGATGTACCACGTGATCACGGCTGCTGTACTCACCCTGGCTCCATTGATGTACCACGTGATTACGGCTGCTGTACTCACCCTGGCTCCATTGATGTACCAGGTGAGCTGTGCGGCCGGCCTTGACCTGTACGCGGTACAGTTGAACTGGACCCGGTCACCCTCGTCCATGCTGTCCAAGACGTCACCGCTGATCTCAGGACCTCTCTGCGGTAACTCTGGCGGCAAATGGAGAGTCGAACACTGCTATCGTGATTCGTGTGACGACTGAAATGGCGCGGACTTGGCAGCATTTGGCAGCATTTATCACAAGTCGTTCCCCGCAATCGAACCTGATAGCATTGTACCATATGTCGCCATTTCTGGCGCAGTTTTATCGCCACATGAACGGTTATGGCGCGGCCAGAATGGTTTGTTGCTGCTGTAAATTATCTTCACTGCAGTAATATGTCCCCGTTGCGACGACATTAAGCGCGTTTGTGATTTTGAGAGTCGGCGACGAGCGCGTTACTTTAAGTGGAGAGCAGGAGTGAGACAGAGAGAGGGAAATTAAGACAGGGAGGGAGGGAGGGGAGGAAGGGGGATGAAGGGTGAGAGAGGCTAGGTTAAAGCTTAATTATCTGAACAAATTAATATAAAAAACTCAGTTTGCTTCTGTCACTATTTTTCTGTAACCAAATCGACTCCTTAAAGCATAACAATGTACTGGAAACAGATACTAGTCCTTAAATTGTTTCTCCAAGCTACAAGGCTCCATGTGCTAGAAGGATGCCGCTCATCTTTGGCAAATATTCGAGAGATCGTTTCATGTGAAAGTACCATCATTCCAACAGGAAATCGTCCGAGCTCTTTTAATTAGGGATCCTACCGTGCAACTAGATAGCATCACTAAGCCATTACATCTATTAAATGTCATGTTGGCATAAGAAAATGTATGTGATAATCAGCCATCAGGGTGCTAAAAAGCTCAATACAAAATGTGTTAAACTGACGTAGTGGGTAGGCTTTGCTGTTTTACACCACAGTCATGCGGTACAGTCTACCCCGACCATTGCCTTCGTCAGGCTGCCGTTGCGTAGATGCTTGGTTGGTCTCGCAGCAAAATGTGGAATAGATAGATGCCTTTATTTCCATGAGTTCAGACATTTTCCCCATTTGTAAGCTTGCGGTTGGCTTTGTGAGGTTTTGTTGGCCTATGGTCCGTAGGCAATGCAGTGGCGGACCCAGAGGGGCCCATAGGGTCATGCCTTCCTTGAGCCTCGAAGGGGCTCAATAGCCCGATGGGCCCCCATAGCCGATCGAAGTGACTGGAAACGAATTTCATCCGTTTTCAAGCAAATCGTAAGTAAATTTGCCCACTCTTACCTACTGAAAGCCCACTTTGACTTCTTGGAGGGCCCACTCTGGCCTTCAGAGAACCCGCTCTGGTCTCCGTAGGGGCCACTCCGGGTTCCAAGCCCCACTCTGACCTCCAGAGGGCCGATTCATGTTTGTAGAGGCCCATGTTGGTATGTGAAAATAATATTCAACTAAAATGGCTCATTCTAGCCTACATTTGCCTTCAAGGTCAAAAGGGCCCACCAAGGCTTGAGGGGGCCCACTAAAGTCTGAGGGTCCCACCAAAGCCTGGGGGGGGGGGGCATTTTGCCACGTGTCCCCCTCCTTGACTGGATCCTGGATCCGACGCTGGGGAAATGGACATGTTCCTACAGTCAATACAAGACGTCGTTTGATCACAAATCGAAACTTGATATGAAGGGTTAATGGTGAATATTCAAAGATAATTTGCAAGCTGTCATGTTCGTGAGCAGTCCACGCAATTACCTTTGGGATTGCATGCATGCACTCTCCATGACATTCCAAGCAAATCGAAAAGTTCACGATATATAGTCCTACAGCAACAGTTAAACGCTTTGAGAATGGGGTTTATTTGACCTCAGTTATAAAAACGTGAATATCAAATCAATTATAATCAATAAAAGGAAAAATATCCATGATCACGTTTATCCTTGTTTGTCTTTGGTAACGTCAGCGGGACCTTACCTACAGCAGCTTAAAGATAATTTGAAGCTACGGCAACCATTTTAGCAATCGGACGTTGGCCAGCTGTTTTTGTATTGTGCCTCTCGGTCCCTCCGACTAGACACGCGAAACTTACTCGATTCAGTTCCTCGCACTACTGGATGTCAGGGTATCCTTCTAGAGAGTCAATAGATATCGGTGGATATCTGAATGGACAGGCTTCCAGGAATGCACCGATTGAAGGAGGGTGAGACAAAGCCTTCACGCTTGTTTGACGGCAATTGTGAGCGGACCACTAAATTCCAATCGGTGCTAGGCAGAAGTAGATAGCGCCTCTCCGCGTCTATCGTCCAGCGTGCCAGGACTGTAGGGCCGCGGACTGGCTGACCTCGACGTTACAGAGGAGTGATACACAGTGCATCTGAGTGGTTCCCCATATAAGTGGCAATGGGCCACACCAGCATGCAGCATTTGGTAGAGACCGCTGAACGTCACGGTTTTGAGCATCGCATTAGTCGGTGGGCGAACGTGGCATTGAGTGATTTTGATCAGAACGGCTAAGCCGGATGTTGACATATGTCGACTGAATAGTTGCTGAGGAGAAATTATGGTGTATTTGCGCAAGCAGCAGAGAACGTCTGCTTTCACCGGACAGCCCTCGGATGATTCGCAATCATATAATGAATATGTCCATCTTAGTTAATCGTGTCATCGTGCCAAGTACCATCGTACCATCGACGCATGACTTATTTAAGTATACCCACTGTCACGTAAGGTAAAACAACACTGAGTGTACTCACCTACGACTGTGACGTCACCGGTGGCGATCACCGTGTCGAACGAGACGTCAACGGTCACCTCACAGCCGTACTTCCCCTCCATGAGAAGGTCCACGTCGTGGATGACGACACTCTTGGCCCCGGACTTCTCCGGCTGCGGCAGGGCCGAACGGTCAACTCAACATGGCGCCGCACGGTCAAGGCAATCAGGATGTCGGTCGCTTCAAGATGGCGGCTGCGGGCTGCAGTCCAGTCCGCACCAATGATAATGTGGCTGTGTTCGGAACCCGACGACAGTACGCCGAAGGGAGACAAAGGCTGTGGTATGATGCCCGGCAAGTTTCAGTCCAGAAATAATCGGTACTGCGAGATGCTCGGACATGATCGTCAAAGTTTGGAGAGCCGCTCATCGAAGTGTCGTGTAACATTACACTGGTGAGAATGTATGTAACCTGTCGTTGATGCTTTCGTTCTATGATAATGAAGCCCAGGCGAAAATGCGTTGTGCTTATTGTGCTGCACATTGACAAAGTCGATGATGGAACTTTTTGATATAATGGTTAAAAGGGTTTATCTCGAAACACAATGGCATATATTCTGGCTCGCCTTTTGCGCATACAAAACATTATTCAAGATAAATGAAAGGGTGATAGTAAATATTATATAATACAGAACGACCAGTATTGTGTATAGCCCAAGGTTCGAAGGTGAACATAATAGTTAACGGTTGTTTGACTTCCCTAGTCTTATCCGGGTCATCACTGATAGGTATTTCAGTTGTAACAATTTGACACATGTATGATGATAAGAAACTGGAATATTTGGCCTTTTCTAATTCAAAAGAAGCACGTCGATTAAGGTGCTTTGATTTGGATGAATGGGATTTAAATCTGCCTTAAAATATCGCTTGAAATAATGGCATAATGGCTAAAAGTACCGGCCGAAGCGGCGCCGTGCGGTTGAGCTACGCCCCTCAGTCAGGTCACACGATCAGTTCGGTCGGTGACGGTGACGGTGATCTTTTAGGGGACCAGCAGATGATATTGGGGTTGGGAGCATATTTTCAGCGTATATTGGACGGATTGAAATATTGAATGGATGGTAAAATGGAAATATATATATATATTTCACCTGTATAGCTGACTGAGCTTTGCGCGGCAATGCTGTATAGCTCTTGAAAGAAAGACTTGATATTGTCCAACATGAAATATGCTTACTCATGATGATAAAACAGTTTGTTCGGCATTTTTCTATAACGTACCAAAAGTGCCCTGCCACTGCCACTGGTGCCCCCGTTTTCTGGTCGCCTACGGCTGATATCTACTCGAGCCTCCCTCCTGCTGTACTCGAGCCTCCCTCCTGCTGACCTTCGCTCCGGTTGTGCAGATCGCTCAACCCAGCGTCCCACCCTGACATATAGGTCGTGCCTGTTCTGGTTCGGATGAACCCTCAGCCCTACCTTCTGCCCTGACTGACTTTTGACCAGCTGACCTTTGTTCGCCCTCTGGCCAAACCCAAACCAGGCAGCCCGCTCAGTCGCCTCGAGGCCCTCAGGCTTAAGCTATGCATAAGCTGCGGCAGCATATTTCGTCGCCATCCATTTTGGTTTTAATTACTGGGCAATGCTCATTGGATGATGTACGCTACTTACGTTGATATTGTCGACATCCACTCCGGAGTTGTCGAACGTTTTCGCCGACTTTCCCGGGGCATACGTGTAGAATTCGTGATCGTCTTTGTACCATTTGACTTGATAGATCCTGTCTCCTTCCGGGTCATAGTCACAAGTCATGTTCATTGACTTGCCTAGGATCACGTGACTAGGGAAGTGGGCTTTAACCAGCTTCAACGCCGACACACCTGAAAAGAGGAAATTATGTTAGTCAGTCTGTCATACTTCCGAGCTGCATGCTACCACACTCATAAAATTACCCACCACCAAACATTCTGCGAAATTGTTTTCGCAGATCCATTCGTGAAATTTATTTTGCGATTAAAAATTGCAGCATTGTATCCTTTTGGGATAATAGTTTACAAAACACTGGCTTTGCTGGGCTTTACTACGAAGAGATTGCTGCTTCGCCGTTCGACCTTTTCCAGTGACAGCGATGACACAGCCTCAGTGACCACGGCTGCGCTTAAGGTCATATAACATGAGCGGATGGATAAATTCGCATCCAATCACTCTGGCACGTTTAACTTTCGCTATTAAATTCTGCCGGTGCACTAGAACTCCACATTTAGACAGCAGGCTCACGATGCACGAAACAAGTTCCGCGAAGCGAGGGGTCTGATCTTGGAAATCAATTCAATCAGAGATTTCAGACAAGAGCGTCAAGTTTCAGTAACCGAGCTCACACAATCGTGACCACATCGGAGCGCGACGTGTGTTGAAGGGACATTCCCACCTTTCTGAAAATTGTCGAATATAGGCCGGTTGTAATGAAAAATATGAAGTAAGTGCTGCTTAACCCTATTTGTAACAGGCTCCTGGCTACCCCTATTTGTAACAGGGGGGGGGGGGCGGATTACGCCCCCCCCGGAGATCTCGAGATCTACCCGTCCGATTTTCAAAAATGAAACGGCGTTTGGTTCCCCTCAACTCGATCTACATTTATAAATAATTAAAAAAAATCTAAATTTTGGATAGGGGGGCAACAGGGGGGCAAAAACGACAAATTTTAGTGGTATTTTTGATTCAACATAGCTTTCATGTTTATCGACCGATTTTAACACAACTAGTAGGAATCGATAGAGATTGAATCGAAAATTGATATATGACGGTGACGTTTGAAAATTCAAAAATCATAGGCGTGTACAGGTCACTCAATATGGGGTGAAGTAAATGCATAATAAAACCATTTTTTGATGTTGTTTTTTTGATAAATGAAATGGTATGTGATTGAGACATTATAAAAAACAGTTAAAAATCATATTTTTTTTTGCCATAGGCGGTACCAGGTTAGTGAAAAAGGGGGGTAAAATTGGGAAAAATATTAACCGCAGACAAGTTGCTACCCAGCACTATAAATATGTTACTGATCATAGATAGTTCCTTTTTGCATGTTGTACTTCATCATAGGCGTATCTAGGATCCAAACTAGGGCGGTGCAAGACCTTTTGATAAGTATATTATCCGCTATTATGATACTAACTAGTCAACAGTGACTATTTCACTTACAACTTCAATTAACATTGCTTACCCCCCTTTTTACCTTACCTGGACTCGCCTATTATCTTATAATCGTTCGTAGAGTAGCCTGTGGTGCGTGTTTCATCCGAAAACTGCAGTATGTTATGTCATTGTACGCCCATGCCTCTTAGTTTCCTTGCAATAATATGACCCCCTTTCTTCCATTCCTGAGCGCGCCTCTGCAAAAAAATGACTTTATTCCCTTTTCTGGTCTCATATGTGCATATATTATTATAAGATAAACGTATATTGCGCCGTTATCGCTGGCATATCGTCATCACCATGCCAGTCACCCCCTTTTTATGTTCCTGAACACGCCTCTGAAACTCTATATGTAATAAATTATGCAAATAATGGAAGCAGAAGCTATCTTTTACATCTTGTTAGCTATAAATGCCCCTTGCATTGCTCTATTGGCTTCCCGACAAGCATTGAATACTTCCTGGAACCCCCCCCCCCCCCTTTCAAGCCCCTGAAACCGCCTCTGCCATGCAATTTTGTATGATATTTAATTAACATCATCTAATTTGCATTTTTTGCAATCACGGTAAGCCGATGTAACTCCTTCATACTTGATGCAGTTAGGAAGAAACCGTGAAGATCGCATTTCCGTATTTTCGCCAAATGTCGCCTCCGAACCCACCCAAAACTGTGCCCTGGAACCGCTTCTGTTCAAGTTAAGAACTCAAAATTTTGACTCCAAATGCGGAGTTTAATTCTATGAAAAGTCCCAAAATTTCATGGGCCTGCTCCCAGCCGTTCTGGAGATATTTGCGAAAAACATGAGGGGGGGGGGGGGGAATCCGCCCCCCCCCCTGTTACAAATAAGGTTAAAACGATTATGATATTTTGCTCTCGAAAACATCACTTAACATGATAAAAACGACACTTTTTATTTGGGGTGATGAGGTCATTATTGAGCATTAGAGAAAACCTTTAGGCTGCCAAATGATATGGCACAATGTTTTGGACACTTCTTGCGACTTAAATACAAACAAGTCTTTTCTTATCACGGGTTTCGAAAATAAGCGCTTTCGAAAACAAATTGAAACGAAAATCACAACATAATTATTATATATATTAGCCGTTTTGGCGAAGGATTATTGCGCTGAAAAGATTCTGAAACATTTCTGAAAAGTTTTTAAAAGTTTTGGTATAAAAGTCTTAGTATATTATACATTCCAAGAAATCAATTCCTGATTTAGGAGATATTACCACTATTCAATAGTTATGGAAACATGTATTGAGCTCATAACAAGTTTATGATGCACAATTGGCCGTTTTTAAAGAACACATGCGTTTAGAGTCCATTCGTTCAGTTTAGCATACCGTCATGCTACTAAATCTGGCAGCGTCATGGATCACAGGTCAGTCTGCGTATGCGCAGTGATGTGCCAGCATCGATTCGCCGCCGCTTCCGACTTGCGTGCCGCACGCACATGGACAAAGCCTAGCCGCACAGCCCGGTCGCCGGATTGGGCTGCGTGGGCGAGTCTATTGCATCCAATGGCGGCACACGCCACAGAATCTATCTGAATAATACTGATGTTTGGAATACTTTTCCGTCGTTGGAGATCTGGCATCACAACTGACCTATCAATATTTATCTTGCTAATTATCACCAAACCGCAATTTTGTCAACATATTATATTCTTACCCACATATAACACAATTCTGAGGGATATTTCTAGCCAAAAATCACATGTAAAAGCTGTTTAGTTAAAACGCGCAGTGCCGGGGGGGGGGGGCGTTTAGACCCCCCCCCCCCCCCCCCACCCCCCCTCTAAGGCTGTTCGAGAATAGCAAAAAAACGTCGGCGCGCAGCGCCGCCGTTTTTGGCACAGCTGTTGGGACATACATTACCCACATAGTGTGAAAACAATTTCCCGGGTCATGTTAGGTCAGGTCACCAGGCCAGGTCACGTGACCTCACCCCCCAAAATTTTCCGGTCGTACCACAGCCACAGTTTTTGGCCGATCCATTTCGTACTTACAGGATTTTATAAGGGTAATAGTACCTACAATTTGTTTATCTCGGATTTTGATATCGGTGACCTAAGGTCGGGTCAATTTCGTGACCTCCCTATTATAATTCAATGGGGAAATAATAAAATGCTTCCTTTTCTGAGGATACGAATTATATCAGTCCAATTCCTTCTGGATTATATTATCATAGGCTATTCTTGAAGTTCCAGTTGCAACTTTTGTTCAATGGGGTCAGATGTAATAACAGATGTAATGTAATACCAGGGTCAGATGACGTCATCCGAGGTCACCAACATGTTTTTGCCAATAACTCGACAAAATCAAGATAGATAATTGAAACTGGCCCAATGTGTTTGTCTCGTTGAGACACGTGTCCCAATGTGCAATATGACCTAATTGAGTCACCACTTGACCTTGACCTGAGGTCAAATTTATAAGCTTATCTAACCTGATCGTCATGCATATTATGCAAAGTGCCTTGACAAGACAAGCACGATGGCGTCAACATTATTGCTCTATCTTCATTAGGTAAAACGATATTTGTGAAAACTGTTTTGCTGAAAAAATAGCCTTTTTGACATTTGATGAGCTCTGGAGCTTAAACTATTGACCTGAGCTTAAATCTGAGTACACTTTAGCGATTGCATTTTTCAAAAGCTTTCCATTGCTTGTTTCTGTTTGTTCCTAGCTATCATAGTTCCTGTGATATGTGGGTTTTCTGGAGCGAAGTCCTCATACTTAAAATCTGACCCTGGATGACCTCTGGTGACCTCAATATGGACCTGAGAAAAACAATGGCTGAAATAGTTTCAAAATGCATTTTGACGAGCTTTCAAACGCTTTTTTCGTTTTTTTTTCTACGTTCATAGGAGCCGAGTTAAAAGGGGGAGTCGAAACGCCCAACCCCGGCACGGAGAAGGTGGCGCCGAGCACCGGCACGGCACGGGTTAAGGAATGGATCGTCGAAACTTTTCAAAACATTTTAAAAAGTTTTAAAAAGTTTCGCACAATAATCTTTCGTGAAAACGGCTATTAGCCGTTTTCACGAAGGTTTATTGCGCAAAACTTTTTAAAATGTTTTAAAAAGTTTTGATATAAAAGTATTAGTCTTATAAAGTCTTATAAAAGTCTTATAAAAGTCTTATAAAAGTCTTATTAAAGTCTTATAAAAGTCTTATAAAAGTCTTTGATTCAGAAACATTCTGTGACGTTTGACGCTATTGAACGCAATAGACTCGCCCGCGCAGCCCATTCCAGCGGCCGGGCGGCTTGGCTTGGCTTTGTCTATGTGCGTGCGGCACAAGGATCGGAAGCGGCGGCGAATCGATGCTGGCACATCACTGCGCATGCGCAGACCGACCTGTGATCCATGACGTTGCAAGATATAGCAACTAGTATGACGGTATGCTTCTCCTCCAGTTATATACTTCCCTGATACGCCCAATCCTGGACTATAATGCATTCTTATTTGATGATATATGTTCCAAACAAATTAAAAAATTGCAAACTGTCCAGAACGCTGCCTTGCGGATCGTGACTGGGGCCTGTCGAACCAACAACTTACAACACCACAAACTTACACATCGACACAAACATCCCCACACTCTGCCGCCGACGCAAATACATGATACTCAGATTCTACGCAGAGCAAGTTCTCACCCCACACGCCCAACATTCCAGATCTCCAGATCTTAAATCACCCCGCACCCACAAGACGACAAACATTACTACAAAAACGACACCCACATATTAGTTACAGAATCACACAAACACTCACACTATTCAACATCACACACATCAACACCACCACTCACACCTCACTGGCTCGACACAACACCAGACAACACCGCCTCTTCACACACAACAAAACACAGTCACGGTGGCAGAGACACACACACTCTTCCACGAACACAAAGCACAACACAACACATACACATTCATATACACTGACGGGTCCCGGGGCGACGGCCGAACCGGCGGAGCTTATCACACAAATATAGCTAATACAAACTTTCGACTCCCAGACATAAATAGCGTATTTACAGCAGAATTATCAACAATTTTATTAGCATTAATATATATTAAAAAGGAAAAACTTAAAGAAGCAGTCATATGCACAGATTCGTCCACCTCGCTCTTTGCCATTTCCTCGATTCGTGATTGCAGAAACCCGATAGTTTTCCAAATTCGACAGCTAATCAAATATTTACATAACAAACACAGCACAATTAAATTCCTCTGGATCCCGAGACATGCCGGTATCCCGGTAAACGAGGAAGCCGACAGACTCGCAAAATTAAGTTTACAATCTCCTTCAGAAACCATCTTCCAAGCCCTTTATCAGACGTTTTAAATTACATAAACC